>JARHVA010004155.1:1432500-1497500 GCA_037957365.1 Torreya grandis
CCCCAACATATTACGTCATGTAGGAATATTAAAGGTGTAATATTTGCATGTGTATGTATCATGGATCTAAAATATGCTTGTATCACACTCAAGTATCTATGAACCATATGTTTTTATAAAAAATAAATTATATGCTATCTAATAACATAAATTAAACAACATAGATGCCTAGAAGTTAGTAAACATGTGTATGTTGAATATTTTTTGTATTTTTCATACATATATATATATATATATATATATATATATATTTGGAAATAAAAATATATCCTATGATCCCAACTAAGGGATGTTCATAATAATCTTTTAACCTAGAATATGGTACATCAAAATGGTAATACTACTTAGGGGCATGTATAGGTGTCATATTTAGAATTGTAGAATATGTGGTACTCCATATATGTCTCACAGGATTATGGGATCATAAATAGGTAATATAATTAGT
Organism: Torreya grandis; assembly: GCA_037957365.1. Lineage (NCBI taxonomy): Eukaryota > Viridiplantae > Streptophyta > Pinopsida > Cupressales > Taxaceae > Torreya > Torreya grandis. Next base: position 1,432,946 of record JARHVA010004155.1, read on the forward strand.
ATTTGTTCTCAAAACCCATTTTTAATCATTTTTGGCTTCTTTGTTGTAGCTATAATTGATAATTTTTTGTTTTTTCTTAACAATTAGATGGACCCTATATGTGTAGATGAGGACTCTATGGAGTCTAGTGTGTATATCTGATGTAATATTATATCATGTATTAACCATCTAAGAAATGGTATTTACTATTTATTACCCTTTAATTAAAAATAAATCTTATTATTTTTTATAATTATTTGTAATGGAGTAAATTTATGTTGTACAAGTGGATGTCTGTATGGACTTTTGGAAATTATAGTTAACATGTTGGTATGAATATATTTAATATACCCATGAACTATGAAAGGTATCACACAAATTATATGTATCCAAAGTCATCCTAGTAACATATCAAAGACTTTTTGTCATTAATGGTAGTGATTACATGTTTTGAACAAAATTATAAAGATAAATCAATCTCACCAAAAAAATTGTTATGATGTCCCATTGAATGCTTTGACCATTTTGATCGAAGAATTATAATCATCATGTTTATATCACAAATATGTAAGTAAATTCATGGTACATATGTTATCATTAGAACAATTATCAACAATGACACTATGTAAAGGTTTATGCTTAGGGTGTGCTCTAATAAATAATGAGTGAAGATCTAAAACATCATCAAAATTTTCACTATAATTGAATGTAAAATAAGGTCTCTAGACCAAATGAGGTATAGTACATGTAATTTTATCAATAATACAAAATAATGGGTGACCATTATAAGGTTTATAAGGATGTGCATTATATCCCATTTTACTTTTGAGTTTTTTTTAGAATGATCTTGTAATGTATTATTAAAAATATTTTGGTTTTCATGGTCACTAGGTTATGACCATAAATCCTTTGGAGGATCATCAAAGGTAAGATTTTTATTGTAAATAAGGTATTGGATATATTTTTTTAAGGTATAACATATATATGTATAATTTTTTTCACCTTGGTGATAGTATTAATATTCATTAACATCATATCTTTTTTGTAGAAGTTGACTCATACCAACCCCTATAAGAGGAGGAATAGATATCAGATGACACTCCATAATATTATTATGTAATGTATCTAGTGACTCATAATATTTTAAATTTTATCTCAAGTTAATTTGATATTATAAACTAATTAGGTTATTATGACATGGAATTAACCATTTGTGTTATTTTATTTTTATGTTTTGCAGGCTTAACTTTGTATCTTGGTTTGATATGAAACTTGGTAGTATATGTATTTGGTATGTTTTCTACATACTTAAGTTTGTCTAACTAAATAAGTTTAATTTAATGATCTCAAAGAATATTTCATAAGTCATCAAAATATCTAAACCTATTGAAAAAAAATAGATTCATGTAGTGGTGCAAGAAAAGATTTCTCGAGTATGTCTTAAGGCTCTTTATCTACCATTGGATTTGTCATTTTAACCAATATTGTTTTGTACCTCAAAACATATTTGTCTATAGGTTCATTTGTTCCTTATTTGATCTTATAAATTTATGCATATGAAAAAAATTTAGTGATTTTATTAGATAAATGGGATAGAAACTAATACATGAGGGGTTTGAATGACTTCATTAATTGAATTGAAATCATAGAACCATATTAAAGCATAATATTGTAAGATCCTTGTAAATAATTTGGTTAGAAATTCATCATTTTCAACATAATCAAGGTATTATTAATATAAATATTGAATACTTTGTTACAAGACAACCATTTCTATCATAATATGTGAAATTGGGTGTAATAAAACTAGTTGGTAAAGGGTGCAAATATATCTCAGCTAATAGAGGAGTATAGAATACATGTTATGAATTAATAACGTGAGTTGGTTTAAAATAATTTTGTTCAATATTTGTATCATTATCTTTCCAATATTTTATAACTTGGATAATAATTTGCATAATATACCCATTGGGATTTGATTTAAGATTTTGAAATTCACCAAAAGTGATTAAAATACCATTTATGTTGATCTAGGAATTGAAAATTGTAATAAAGTTTAATTATTAATTATTCCCATGGAATATGTAAAAATAGTTATTTTATTTTTAGGTAAGAATGGTTTCAAAACATATCTTGTGCCCTAACTAGATGTAGTATGCAATGTTTTTTTGGTGATGAGGGAGATTGGACTGGATGTGTGATAGGCATATCTAGTAATCCCAATATTTGAATCAATAGAGAGAAATGATTATTCACTAACACATTTTGATTTTTAGTTTCTAATATTGGTTTTATGATCTTGTAAATATCTATATAATTTTCACTAATATGATCTTGAAATAATTCAACATATTTAACTTTCTCTTGATCTACTTGAATATGCACATTGTTTTCATGTGTTTCATTATCCTCATGAACAAATTAATATTATATAATATTGTTTTCATTATTTTGCTCAATATAAATAGAATCACTCTTTTTATTGTCATAATTTTAAATTTTATTAGCCTAATACATTTTAGGTGGACCAAGTGGTAGCTAGACATGTTCAATAGGAACACTACCTAATCGAGGAATATGCCTAGGTTACATAAAAGGATGGAAAAAAATGAATATGTGGATGAAGGAAAAACCTTAGACAAATAAAAAACCTAGATCAATCTAGGATTTATATGAGATGATGTATAGGTCAAGGTCAACAAATATTTAACGCTTTTTATGATTTAGATGAGGGTTAAAGTGGCATAATAGCCTAATAAAATGTATGAATAAAAATACTTTAAGTAAGTCCAATTAAAGTCATTTAGATAATGTAATATACTAAATCCTGAAAACCACTAAATATAAAAAGGAAAATTCTAATTGATATTATGATAAATGAAATAGAAATAATAGATAATACTTAGCTAGGTTTCAGATGTGTAGGCAAAATTAGATGTAGAGGTTTATAAATAGGAAGACTTGTGCTCATGATCATGTCATCATGTTCTTTAAATATTATTTTTGGAGGCATGGACACTATTTTTGACTTGTGCATAATTTCATTAACACTTCTATTTATTGCTTGATGCTTCTATCATATATAAAATATTTTTCTTATTGACAAATGACCACATGGACTGGTTAGGGTTTTTTTTTCATTTTTATTAATGTATTTTAGATAAATCATACATGATTATAATGATTTTGTATATCTCAAACACTATTTATTCACCTTATATTATGTCACATTACCAAAAATGGGTTAGTCAGATTTTGAAGTTGAGATGACCTCAAAGACCCCTTTCTCAATGAGTGATGAATATATAAATAATACTCCAATGAGACCTTAGACATATGTATTTTTATCCTGATTATGCACTTGTGTGTGCACAAGGCTTAAATATACTATATAAGTGAATGCAATGATATATCTTGTAACTTGATTAATACTATGTATGGGTTACTCCTTGAATTATTTAGAACTATAATATGACTATCCCTACGAGTAATATATATAGTAAATAATAGGGTAATAAAACTCAATTATGAAACTGATTGAATGAGATTGAATAGGTGTTTGGTATTTCATAGCTTAGAATAATGAGTCACCTTTTATTTATATCTATACCATACCTTTTGAAACTATCTCATAGACTAGTTAGATAATATAAATAGGTTGAACCATATGTTTTGGAATATTTTCAATTTGAATTTATTCTTAGATATGGGTACTACACAAGAAGTCTAGACACTAGTATCGATGCTAGTGTCCCTATGAGCATACAAGTGTTCGACATGGTAGAAATATTTTGAATTTATGTAACAAATAGTGAAGGATACAAAACATATTTTAAGCTTAATTTAGTGTACATGAGATATGGTTCATCATAATTATAGGTTAATTTAATGAGATAAACATTTAGGCATGGTGATATGGGGAATGAAAGACATTTAGAAATAATAAGGTATATATTTGAAGGGTAGTGCTATGATTGGTATTTTTCAAGTCTGCAAGACTAACATGCTATATATAATTATATTTTAGTATCTAAAATTATTATCCTACTAAATTTTATGAATCATACCATAAATAATACTAATGATAAAACTTTTTAAATTAATCATTTTCTTAAAAAATGTGTCAATTGAAGTTACAAGTTGTAATATATCCTCATTATTCATAATGAAAAGATGGTTTATAGTGATATTATTCACTAGAGAAATGAAAATATATCCACATTAGAAATTAAAAAAATTAAAATCTAAGGCTAAAATGTTTCATTTTCTACTTTACTGATAATAATGGAACAAATTCCCCCTTTAGTCTATCTACACTCTTTTATGTCAAGAATATCCTCCATTTATGTGGACACATGCTTTAGAATTTCAATATGGTCATCATTATTTATCATAAGGTGAGGTTTAAATTATATGATATAAATTTTGGAAGTAAGAATTAATGAATTATAATCTCTTGTAACCCCTAAACCTTCTTTATATCTATTTTGAGTATCAGGTTTGGTAGGTAATAGTCAATGTTGATTCATATATTTCCTTGTCGGTGCATTCACTATTTATGTTTTCCATTTATATTATCCCATTATCCATTCTAATAAAGACTATTAATTCAGTACACTCACCAAGTGACATGTGTGTAATGATAATGATAGTGGTATATTTATTATCTAATGTATTAAGTCTATATGTATGCATAGATTCTATTTTATGTCCACTTCCATGATCTTGCCCCCTTGATTAATAATGGAAGCCATAGATGCTATTGTATTATTTTTAAAATTATCTTTTATATCTAATGCAATAAATACATATTTAATACTACACTATGAATGAATTATTTTAGGTCCACTTACATAATACCATCTCTCATATTTATAAATTGAATTCATAGTTTTTGTTATATCTCTTTGAAATTTATGCTATATAGTTAATGAATTAAATCCACATGTATTACTAAATTTCTAAGGATTATTTCTTATCCACTTCTAACTTATTTCATCTCCTAATTATAAATTAAAAAAAACATGATTTTTTTACATTTTTTTTATATTACCCTCCACCCCAAGTTTTTTAATATTTTATTTCATCATTACATGGGTCTAGAGAGTTTATGTTATGTTTATACACTTTTCCCACTTACAATCCTCTTCCAATTTCATTTTTAAACAATTACATCTCTAATATCAACTCCTTTATATTAAAAAATACATCCTTGTATGAAATGTATTTTTTGACCATAATGTCAAAGGTAATATGACAACTTGGGATAGGATTCTTAATCACTCTACATAATTTCACTATTTTGGTGTACATGTTATTAGGATCATATTATATGTATGGAATAAATTTAAACCCAATATTTTTCAATTAGTTATGTAAATAATACTTATAGATATAATCATTTATAATGGAATATCATAGAAATTTAAATGGGTAATTTAATGACCTCAATTTCTTATAAACTTTGATTTGAATTTCAAGTAAACCTACCTAAAATATTTAATAGCTACTAGTCTATATGGAAAAAAATAGATAGCATTTATGGAGGAAGATTCTAGTCATATATTATTGGAGAGTTGTTATTTATGCCATGGTGATGTCATGGAGGTATCTTAGTGAGTGAATGAAGTGATTTGATATCCTAAATGATAATGACAAAAGTGTGCAATGTGTTTTTCCTAGTGTGCTTGAAGTTGGCTTGGTTGATCTTCAAATTTGGCATGATTAGAGATGTTTAGGGGTTAGTATGGTGATTCTATAATGTTAAATGGGTCTTATAAATGGTCAATAATGATTTTAGAGTTTGTATACATGAGTGAAATTCATATAGTGGCCAATAGTTTTCATCTATACATTTTGGGTTTAATAGCAAAAAATCTTAGGTAGTTTGATGATGTCACCATTACCACATGGGAATGAGTCAAGGGTATTTGATCATATGGTTGTGATAAAATTATTCAATATTTATTTTTCACTAAATTTTAGATCATCCACTAAATCACATCAAAATATATTTAAGGGAAAAGTTGGGCTCCTAGGCATTTTGATAATGTTTTCCCATACTTAGCCAAATTTGCAATGTGGCAAGAAGAGATAAGTAATAATTTTGATGATTGAATATCTCACACATGTGGATGTTTGATGATAAGGTGATCATATGGTTTTATTAAATTTTGTGCTTAGTTGATTTGCACTAATTTTCAGGTTAAACATTGAATCATAACAAAAGATATGCATGTTCAATGTTGGCCTTCTAGACAAGTTTTTGACATAGTTGGATTCATGACAAAAAAATATAAGTGATAATTTTAATGTCATTATATCTCACACATGTTAGGGTTTTAAGATCAGTTTAATACATGGTTTGATTCTCCTATGTGAGGAGATCATATGGTCTAAATTTGAGAAATTATGAATGAGCAAATCAAAATATATGACTATGAAAATTTGGCCTTCTAGGTAGATAAGTAAGGTTCCCATATTCAAATTTGCACAAATTAAAGTTTGAGAAATAGCAATGGTGCCCATTGCTCCAAGAAGTCAAGATGTAATGAGATGGTGCCAAGTGTTCAATGTTTAATGATGAGAAAAGATAAATATCATGTTTATTTTAAGAATTAATGGTGAGTAGGTGATAATACAGATATAGATAAATGGTGCATCTTAAATTCAATAGGGGAAAGTAATATTTGTTTAGAATTTTTAAAGACTAAACTACCTACAAGAGATTGATGGAGTTCAGGAGGTTAAATTGTCCATATTTCATAAAATAAGGTCAACATGTTCAAGATTTAACATTTGGCATTGGTGGACTATGTGTTAAGGATAAAAAAACATAAATAGCGTGTGATTGATATAAAGCAATGTGGACATGAGATGTGAGCAGGGTGTTCAAAGTTTAACGATGACCATTTACATTTGAATATTTGAATTTGTAAAGGAAAAACTAGTGCTATGTAATTTGGCCATAACATCTGATCCAAGATAATTTTTTAATGGTATAAAAATAAAATATTAAGAGGAATACATGAAGCATATAATGAACCTAATTTGAAGATATAACAGTGTGTATAGACAAAGATATTAGGATCCAACATTGACTATGTGTTTATGCATGTTCTGCAAGTAACCCAAGAAGGGTAAATGAGCTCATTTTTATATTATTTGGATATATCTTGATAAATTAGTTATTGGGGAGTGTTTTGGACTCCATAAGGATTATTTTTGTGCATTATGAAGGATTGACCAATTTTATTCATTATGAACAAAGGCTTATAAGTTGATTATGTGTTCACTCATAATGATTGTATGTATAAAGAGTTATTTAGGCAAATTATGCTTAAGCAAGAGGGTATTGTGATGATTAATTAGCACTTAAGGGGGAACTATATATCATTTAGAATGGGTTTACGTGTTATAAAAGTGTTCTTGTGTTCTTATTTTGCTTAAAGAAGTGTCAAAGAGATGAATGGGTCTCCATATGACCTAAAAGTGACATAGGCCTATTTAAAAGTGGATTATGCTTAAGTGTGACCCATGAGAGATGACTTAAGAGTAAAGGATTGTGTTAAGGTTGACAAAAAATATTGTGATATTGTTAATTCATGTTTTTTGTATATATAGTGAAACTAAATGTGTTCATTTCTAGACTTTGTGTGCAATACTTGTGAGAGATATTTGTGTAAGGTGGATGTGAGAATTATGGAGTGAAGGAGACGTAGAGTGCCTAGTTAGATGAGTGGATAATTAGAGTAGATTTATGACTATGTATATGAATTATAGGTCATATTTATAATGTTCAAAAATTTATCTTATAACTTGAGGATATGCAAACAGGTTTGAGTGTGCATATGAGGACAATTTGAGTGAAGAAGAAAAAAGATTGTGATTTGCCTATGTGAGAGGGCTATTTAAGATAGAGAGAAAGTTTGTACAGGGGTTATAAAATAGATATCCATTCTTAGGTGTTGAATACATTAGTTATAAGGTGTAGGTGTTAAAATGAGGGTCTATATGACTTTATCTTCCTTAGGGGTAATTTCTCCTTGTGAAATAGGTGTTTCACTAAATACCTTTGGTTAGGAGGACATAATCAAGGTTTACTAGTCTAAAGGAGTTGATAAATCTCTTAATTATAATTTATTATAGGATATTAGTCCATGTGTTGCAAACTTGAGAGTGGGTTTTATTCCCCATGAGGATTTCTCATAGGAACTATGTGTTATGTCTTTGATCTTGTGTATGCATTGAATAAATGAGCTATCTTGTTAATGTTTCTTGATCAAGTTGATATTTGTTGATTCCTTAATATTTTAAAAGTACTAAAGTTGTAATCAAAAAATGTATACTCATTGATTCACCCCCCCCCCCCACTTATTGATTATACCTCTAAAAATTGGTATAAGAGTAGGTACTTTCGTAAAGTCTTAAAAGATTGAAGGTGATCCAAGGTACAATATGGGTAGTCATCAAGGAGGTTTATCTACTAAGAAATCAACAATGTTCAATGGATATAATTATGCATTTTGGAGTGATAGGATGAGGACATATATTATGTCACAAGGTTTTGATGTTTGGTAATCTATTGTAGATGGATATGTTTCTCCTACTATTCCTCCATCTAGTGTTGGAAATAAGAAGTTATTTGAGAAAAATAATAAGTCAATGAATGCTATCACTTATGGTATTTCAAAGACTGAGTACACCAAGGTCATCCATTGTAAATTGGGTAAAGAGATATGAGATAAAGTGTAGATCATTTATAAAGGAGATTCAAAGGTCAATCTTGCCAAGTTTTATACTCACATAAGGCAATATGAAAGTCTCAAGATGATGAAGAATGTACTAAGGCATCCTTTCTATAGAGAGTTTATGAGATTGTGAACATTACCAAAGATCTTGGAGTGAACCTTGAAGAAGATACTATAGTTCAAAAGGTATTATGGTCCCTATCCATTAAGTTTGATCCTAAAGTATCTATTGTAGAAGAAATTCACGATCTTACTCAGCTAAAGTTGGATGAACTACATGACATCCTTAATAACTATGAGATGAGGAATAAAAATGATATAACACCAAAGAAGGAAGCAAGATTCAAATAGATATTAAGCCAAATGAGAAGTTCCAAGGTAATAAACACAAAGATGATGGCATTTCTGATATAGATGAGGATGAATTAATTGCTTTCATTTCAAGGAAATTGAGAATAAGTTTAGGCAAGTATAAAAATAAGAAAACCCTCAAATGTTTCAATTGTGGTGAGATAGGAAATTTTACTATAAGTGCCCTTATGAGTATAAAAAGGATGATGATGAAGAGAATGATCAAGGTCATGATGATGGAAAGATATCTTTTAGGTATAATAAAATAAAAAAATGATTTAGAAGGTTTAACAACAAAAATAAGTACTTCAAGGACAAGAAGAGTCTCTACACCAAAGAATATTGTAGCTCAACAAACGAGAGTGAAGCTAAAGACTTATAATATGATCATGAAAATGATGGTCCTACTAAAGATGAAGATCTATTCATTGTTAAGGAAGGTAGTTTCTTACATCAAAAGGAGTCTACTTGGAGTGGTTTAGATGATGATGAAGATGAGGTGGACTGTGAAACTAAATTAATGAATTCTCTTAAATAACTAAATATTGATAATAATATCAATAATAATTTTATATTTAGACTCTAGGATTATGAGGAGTAATTCACTGTGTATGAAGCAAGAATGAATGAAGACACCAAAGATCATGAAGATATATTCAAGCATCTTAGTAGTTAATTAAAAGTCCTATTTACAAGCCTGAAATCTAAAGAAGATGAGTGTTCAAGGTATGTAATTGAAAATTAGTCATTAAGATCTGAGTTAGAGAATACATCTAGTAAGGTAATGTCATTTGTGAGATTTGAAAAGAGATCAAGTGATCTAGATAATATTTTGAATGATGAAAATAATGAAAGTGATAAAATTGGTCTTAGATATAAAGAAGAACTAGAGACCACAATGCAAGACAAGATGAATACTAATGTGAACAATGAAAATCTAACTTTGAAAGCAAATCATCAGAAAAGGAATGAAGGAGTTAACAGAATGAAGATAGATTAGATCAAACACCCAAATTCCATGATGTATGTATGTTTTAATGGTTATTATTACACATGTAATCAATCTAGTTATATGGATAGAGAATGTAAGAGATCTATTATGAATGAGTTTGCATGGGACTATCAAAGGGGCCAATAATCAAAAAGTGTGGGCAAGGTTAAGTTCTTCAACTATGTTAATGAAGGACACTTTGCTAAGAATTATCCAAATAATGAAAGTCAGGGTAAGTCTTATTCAAAAAGATTAGCTTGTTTTAGTTGTCATGACTTTGGACACATTGATAGTTTTTTTCAAATAAGGTAAGATAATTTGAGATTCCATCAAGGATTATGGTTTACTATTGATATGAATAGATAGGTCACATTTCTATATTTTTCAAGTAAAGGCCAAGATAGAATAGGTTTTATCGGGCTCCTAGCATGCAATATAAAAGGTAAGTGAAATCATGGAGACCAAAGGTGGTAACCCAGAATTATGATGTGTCTACAGGTCTAAGTAATTTGTTTTCTATGGTGGAGAATGTTATATATGTTGAAGAGTGCCAAGATCTCTCATTGACTGCTCATGTTGTGAATGAAGAGACCAAGATCAAGGAGAAGACTAAGGTACTAGTTGAGGCTAGTTCTGAGGTAAGTACAGATCCAAGTGAACATCCTTATATTGTTGAGCAAGTATTATACATAGAATATCAATTATTGGTACTTAGTGATGAGGTTCTTATTAACCAAATTTGACCCTACAAATCAAATTCGGACCCCTATAGGTAAAAACTTGAATTTTCTATGTTTTATTGGTCTAGTATTATGTCATAGGGTGTCTTACAAGTCTTCTGATGTCATTTAATTCCACTTAGCCTTGGTCATGGTCTAATTATTCAATATGTCATTTTGAGTCACTTAATAGCCATTTAGGGGTCATAAATGCAAGTGAAATAGTTTTAAAGGTGTCCAAGTGTCTTATATTTCCTTAAAACATCTAATAAGTTAGATTCCCTATCAGCAATGCTAGTCCCATTTAAATATTATAGGTTATCTCAATAAAAATCAAGAAATCAACTTAAAAAGGAAGAGTTTGGAAAGGTGACACATGGCTAAAGGTCATGTAATTTCTATTCATCTTTTTCATACTCATCTTATTTCTTGACATGATTTGGAATTGATAAAAAATGTCCAAAACCATTTTATTCCATTTTTCCCATTTAGACATATAGAACCACTCAGCAAGTTAGTGCTTGGTATTGTTAGTTGGAGAAGTTCCAAGAAAAATGCCTTTGGGAGGTGAAATTAAATGTAGATATATTAATTTACATAACAATATTTCAAATATCTTTCAACTATTCTTTATGAATCAGCTCTAACAAGCTGATTGTGTTTTTTTGCTCATTATTTCCTACACCCTATAAGTTTTTCTTTGGTTTGGAGAGTTCCATAAAATATAGTTATTTACTTTATTTTAAAACTATTTTTTATCCTTCCTAAATTTATCTCTATGTTTGGTTTGATGTTACAACATGTTTTGATAGGCAAATCATCTCAATTTTGTAGATTGGTCTCATTCGGGATGACAAATAGGTTTTCATCATTTTTTAGAATGTTCATGATTTGATAACAATTTTAGAGGGTGTACATAAGTTCACTCTCATGTTTAAAATTTAATTTTTATCTAATCAAATTTAAATATCATCTTCCAAATTAATTTTCATGGAAGTTACAATCATAAGAATCTTGCAATTAGTTTACTCTGTAACTACCATGCACAGCTAAGTGGACTATTTTAGGGTATTTAGCATATCCATGGAGTGGTAGAAAGTTTTAAAAGGTTTATATATATTATTAATACATATAAACTTAGTTGATCTTCCATATGGTGCAATAAGGAAAGATTTTTGCAATCATGTGCAACATTTACACACATTCTACAATAAACATGCACCTATACGTGCCTATTGAAGGGTCCAAACACTAAAATGGAGTGGGGGAGCATGTTTCAAGATTTAAAACATATTAATGTTTCATTTTAATTCATTTTTGGGAGATAATCTATTTATTAAGGCATATTACTTAAGTACATTGCCCTAATTTTGTTTATTGCCTAGATGCAACTCAAATGTAGCTAAAAGAGTCTTTGTTTGATGACATCATGGTGAGATGGGAGATTTGATAGGTTTATCTATATTTTAGAGTGCTAGGAATGCATTTTAAAAAAATTTATAGGCCAAAATTTATCAAAAGAAGACATATATTGCATTCTATCTAAAATTTCACTCACTACTTGTAGACATGAAAATATCCTCCTACCGATGGTCATAAAAGAAGGATAGTATGTCATATGGAGTATTATATCAATGGTAAAACCTTATTGGGATTCATATCATTGGTTTTTATCATATAAAACCAATTTGAGGTGTAAAATTGTCAAATGGAAGTATATATCACCTTGAAGATGAGATGAATGAGATCTAGGATGAAATCCCTAAAAGGTGAAAATAGAGGTTTAGACCATTTTTGTCAAGGGCATAAAACAAGGTTAAAAATATTTTTGAGGAACCCTATTGACTATGTCATGTATTACAAATATAGGATAAGATATATGAAACAGAGAGTGGGCATATGACTTAGTGGAATATGGTTTTGAAGAGACCCAATATGAACACTTGAACACTAATTTTAGATAGTAATGACTATAGGTTTTGAAGTGTTCAAGTGACTTTAACATAACAAAGTCTAAATAAGGCATATTATTCATTATTTTATAACCTTATCAATTGAAAGACATATTAAGGACCATATATACCATTATTATAGTTTGATATAAACTTTTGGGGGTATAATCTACACACATACAGGGGGCCTCTCATTTGAAATTAGTCACCTATAAGCAACCAAAGGTGAAACTCTGAGAAGGTGTTTATTCCTTGTAAACTTAGATACTAGTCACCTTATAGAATTATTTTTACATAATTTGGGTTAAATAACATTATGATAGGTTTTAATATTGATTTTTATCATATAAACACCTATATGATCCTAAAAACTCCCACATAGTCAATTGTAGGTGATTGTGGGTAGATAGTGAACTAAAGCATGGCTTCCAGATGATGTCCTAGCCTTAAAAAGATGAAAATTGGTACATGTCATTAAAAATGAATACTATAAATATTTATGTAATATTATACACTATTTTAAAATCTAAACCATGAGAGACACATACAAGTATGATGCTTGAAAGACAACACAGTTAGGAAATTATACTTAGCCTTGACTAAGTCAAGGTATGTGAATAATATGTTATAGGTTTGAGGGATAAATGAATATTTAAATACCTTAATTATGGTCACTATATTCTTATGGAACTCTCATTATGTATATATAATAGATAAGGATTTCTAAACAAGTAAGGCACAATCCACATCTTGAAACCCTGCGTATAGTCCCTTTTTTAGGAGTCTACCTTAGATTTTGAAGGAGTTTAAAGGTCAAATGACCTAATAAAAGGCTCAAATTTATATAATATGGTATATATCACTTTTATAATCCTATAAAATGTTCAATTTTTTTGTGTAAATAAGTGAATTACCTGCTATTTTGCCTCAGATAGAGGATACTTTGTTTTATGCACACATTGATAAGTTTTGGAAAGTAGGGTTAAAAGATGAACCAGGAACTAAAATAGCTTTTATAAGAGGTGTGATAATTTTTATTACATAAATCAAAATATTATAATACTTAATAAAATGGATGTAACCCAATATGATGGTTTAAAACACCAAAGTTTCAGTTAGGTATGTTATGTAGGGTTTAGGCCTAAAAAACCAAATGGTATACCAATGTCACTTCTAGGTTTAAGAGGGAACTATAATGGACTAGGTCATGTTTATATAATAATAATATATGTGTCTAATCTATTGGTATCTAATGAAATGCATGAATAATCCATTTTGGGCTTTAATACAACTTAAACCTATGCAAAATGGAGAAGTAAGCTTGATAAGAGAGGTTTGGTTGCCCACATCTCCTTGGGAACTATGTATCAGGATATGAGGAGTTTAGGGAGGTTAATAGAGGTCCTCAACATTTATGTATTGGATTTTATTGGTAGTTCCAACAATTAATCTTCATAAATAAATCTTAATAACCTAAAATGGCTTAAAACCCTCTTAAACCCTTAATCTAGATCCATTGTGGAAAATGAAAGAAATAATGCACCAAAATGGCATAGCTTTACCACAAAAATTATTGGATGTTGTATAATGCTAAGTTATTCTCCCTAAAATTAGGATGATTTATACAAAATTCATACAGATGAGGTGAATAGTTGCTTTTCTTAACTATTTTATGTATTATGTAGCTTGTAGGAGGTTTTAAGAGATGAAATAAACTTTTGAAGGAATCTATAGAATTTTAATAACTCACTATGGTCATTATATTATTCATAAATACTCCTAAGTGTACCTAATATAGCTCTCATCTTAACCAATGTGAATGAGCATAGTGAACATGATAGTGAGAAGGGTGAAAAGCTTCAAGTAAATTAATTTTAATGTGTGTCTGATGCCTCTAAGACCATGGAGAGTCTATTAAAGTGTCATCCACTAAATTTTAGGAATTTTCATGGAAAACTAATTATTTTTTGGAATCCAAGTGTGTAAGGTGTGTTAAAGAGGAGTTTCTTTGACTGTAGACTGTGATGCCTCACTTCTAGAAGATTCAAAATGACTAGGAATAGAACTAATGCATGAAAAAGCCTATTTATAACCCTTCCATCTCAATCCAATAATTGGACCTATCCCTAGTAGTTTTGGGACATTCAAATAGGAGTAAATGATGAAGGAAATTTTTATGTGCAAAATGAGAACTCCTACACCACATTTCAATAGTTTCATGACTTGGGGTGACACTTGTGTTTCCTGACTTTGCATGATAAGTTTAAATTTTACTTCTCAATCACATCTTACTCATTTTCATAGCTTTATAATTGTCCTTGTGACCTTTTTACTTCTCTCTTCTCTTCTCTCTCTTAGTTTATATAAGAACTAGCCATTTTGGCCTTTATAAAACATGTTCCACCTAAGTATTGTGAAGCCCTACTCATTTTCATATCATAATATCAATAAAGAATACTAATTGTACCTCTTCTATGTCTATTCTTAGTTTGTTCACTTGAATTATTGATCTTTCTTAGTGATGATTGTTGTTTCCTTAGCATTATTATATCATTCTCACACCTATTTTCATCTTGAAAGCTTCTTATTATAGGTCATGTCAAGTATTCTATAAAGTTTCAAGTTTGAGTGAGTTAGTTTATTCAAATAGTTCCATTCTAGGCCTCTTGTCTAGTCTTCTTATCCTAAACATTCATCATAACATCATAATGAAATATTGATGTGAGAAGATTAAGATTAGAGAAAGGTATGCTTAGTTAGTCTCTTGGTCTCATGTGTGACATGCAACTAGTTAGTAGTCATCAATCAATTTTGTTTATCACCTTCTTTAGGTTACTTTACTTTATGTTTTTCTCTCTTTTCATTACAAGCATAGGTGTATTAGTGATATACAAGTGGTACATCAAGGGAGCTAGCCCTATATATAGATTCACCTCACTATTAGGTCACCCATAGCCTAGAGGTGTTTCAATTATTTCACTCGGATGAGAGCTAAGACAAATCCTCAAAGTGTGTAAATCCAAGTGATAATAGTTTTTGGCATGCCTAGTGGGACTTATTATCTAAGAAGTTGAAAGATTTTTTGTGTTGTCTTTAAACACATCAGCCTTTGGAGGCATCTATCCAAGCATCAATGGAAACTCTAAAGTTACATCAGCTGGTCAACCATCCTAGGTTTTCTTTTTGAATATTGTTGGTAAATTTTTCTTTTTGTTCTTGCTTCCAAATGAAGTTTCATGGATAATTTCAGTCTTGAAAAATTTTTTACACAAGTTGGTGAGGTATCTCAATATTATGGCATTCTCTACCAGCCTTTTTATGATCCTTATCAACCTTGTCATGATGCATACCATCTCTAATATGACCCTTATCAACCTTTCCATGAGTTGTATCAATCCTATAACTAGCCTTCTTAATATCTTGCTCTTCCTAGTCAACCTAGTCACTTCTATAATAAGTCCATTTCCACTTTCAAGTAAACTATCTTGGATATTTGAGGTACATGATAGATATTAACACACAAATGGGACATGGTATATATATTCCTACTCATTTCATTCATAATTTGAGATATGTATTAGAGCTAGTTAAAAGAGAGTGGGCCCCCATTGAGAGAGAAAATTGGCAAAGGCTTACAAGTGAGATGTTTGATGTAAGTGGTTTGGTTGCATCTTTAGAAGATAAATTAAGAATTCATCAACAAAACCATTACCAAATCTATCAACCCTCATATCCACTTCCTCAATATTTCTATCAGTCTTACATGATTCCTACTCATGAACCCAATCAAGCTTATAGAAGTCATTTTTTTTTAATCAACTAAAAGAGAGAGTTGGAAAGACAAACCTTGTTTTTGAATCAAATATTGATAATTAGATTGAGTTTCCCAATAATAATATGAATCAGTTCATATCAATAGAAAAGGAAGTGGAATATAATCCCTCATTTCCCTCTCTCATTACATCCCCACCTCAAGAAGATACTTTTAGATATCAAATCCCAAGTTAGAGATAAGGTGGATAATCGAAGCCTAAGGAAATCCCAAGATTCTTGATCACTTCATCCACTCTTAAAATCTCATCACTACCTCAAGAAGATACTCATAATCCTAACATCCTAAGCTATAATAAGGTATTGGAATCATGGGAAAATAAAGGAGATAAAAGTCTAGATAAAGAGTGTGAAGTTGAGAAAGAGCTTGTTCATATGCAAGTCCCTCCCACACTTCCTATAGAAACCTCTTATTTTCCATATCATCCCTATTATACTCCTTATCCTCATGATGATGCATATAAACTTCAAGAGATACTTTTCCAATAGAACCTATACAAGAATTTGAAGAGTTAGAGTTGAGAATGAAATTATTGAGTCAAGGTGTGATGGAAGGCTTAGAGCCAAAAGAAGATCTTATGCCCAAACACACCCCATATAACCTTCCTCAAGAGAGTAATAAAACCAATAAGATTTAAATGAAGTGTTTTTTAAATGGAAGGAATAAAACCAAGCTATTTTAGCTCTAATTCTACCTCCCCTTCTTCAAGAATTCATAAAAGAATCCCCTACTATTCATTCTTAATCTAATGTTGAGTTCTATGTTCCACCTCCACCAACTAGTTTATCTTATCTATTAATGATTAAAATTGTGTTGTTTCTAACACCAACAATGGGAAGTTTTAGGAATGTGGGACTTGCAACCTAAAACAACCTCCATATTTTAAAGAAGCTAGCTCTTCTTTATATCAAGTGTATAATGGGAAAAGGGATGAGAATTAAATAGAAACACAAGTGAAATGAAAGAAAATCTAACTATGGTGATGCACCTAAATTTAATTTGACCCTTAATTCTAAGCACAATGAATCTATATTTAAGATTCAATTACATTAAAGAGTGAACAAGGCATGATCAATGTAAAAGATGAAAAATAATAGAAATAGAGGCTCACAACTTAGGATAATTTTGTAGTGACATAGAAAAATATCAACAAAGGCATAGAACTCAGTCTGCTTATTAATTCTCCAGTCACATAAGAGGCACAAAAACATGATAGTTACATAAACTTTCTAACTCAATAAAATAGAATAAAGGCAAATGATATTCTTGATCACAGCTAAAAAATCTAAAAACTCCTGATAATAATCTCTCACAAAAAAATTTCTCTATCTTTTGATGATGTTTTAGTGGTCTCTACACCCCTTATTTATAGCATCAGACTAGCTCTAGATTGATTGCATGTTCTCATTTCAATGGCCTAACTGAACTCTAACTGAATTGGAAGTGTCTAACATAGGATATTTCTCAGATCTAAAATGTTCAGTGTTCCTACAACTTTATTGGCTGAAATAGATACCCAAGATGCTTCCCACTTCAAATGGGAGAGGACACTTGGATGATTCCCTTAATCTACTTGAAAAACCTTCTTATTATCTAGGAGGAACTAGAAAATGACACTTAGCATATTTTATAGCACTTATCGAAGACACATGACACTTTTCGCATAACCTATACTCTTTACTGTGTCTCTGCTCAGGAGTGTTTCATCTTTGACATCTATCACAGTTCAATTCTTCAAAAATTTAACAAATTATAGAAAATGGGACCCACATCACTTCTCGCTCGAGCAAATTCAAAAATGGAATAGGGATAGGTGGCACTTTTTGTGCATCTTTAACAAGGGACATGTGGCGGTCTCCACTACTTTTAGCTATGTTTTGAGAATCCTATGGAAGGTAACACTTGTTGGTCTCTGCATCACTCTATCTATATTATAGAAACATTTAGGCCTCATTTCATATTTACATAGATAGACACTTGGTAGCTTCCACTTGCCTCAGAAACAAAACCCAGGACCCACCATAGTCTTTACTTATCAATGAAACAAAATGAAGATAATTCAGATGTTGACACGTGGCAGCTTTTGCTTTCTTTAGCTAGGGATACGTGGCATCTTCCATTGCTTTTAGAAAAGCATATTGAAACCTTTCATAGTTTCCACTTGGTGCCTTCCACTTGATCCTAATAAAAACTTATTGGAAAGAATCTTTCAAAATGTATAAGAAACATGAGACGTGGATGCCGACACTTGTTGCACATTGCTGAGTTACTATGAGACATGTGGCACATTTTGACCAACTTATATAAATTATGAAATGTGCCTCGACCGATGACACTTGGTAGCTTCCACTTTATTTTGACACTTAGACAAAATTTAGGCAAAAATAAATTGGAGCCCACGCTCTGAGTCAAAAACTTCACTGTTTCAAAACTAAAAAGTGCAGGGATAAAACCTGGAGTGCATAACTAAACTCAAAAAATGTAGAGTTTTTTACTCTACAGTTCTGGGTGACCCGGAGGACTTTTGAGCCTACTCAAAAAGAAAAATCCACAATCTCCTACTTGATCAAATGTGACAAAAATCACAACTTTAGTAAAGCTATTTGATAAGCAGACCACTCATCGTTAGATAATCCTTGCTTATTTTGCAATTCGTTGAAGGCTAAATCAAGGTTAATGATATCTTTGTCTGAAAAATTCTACAAAATGTGAACTTTAGCCTTAAATTTAAATTGAAGCTTGAAAATAGGAATCAAAATATCTTCTACTTTAGGCACTATTGAATCATCCCTTAAACCCTAAAAAACTACCTGATCATTCTGCCTAGTTAACAATAAAGGTTTAATTTCATCAATCATTAACATAGTGTTGTTATCAAGAAAAGTGGAAGGAAGACCTAATTACACTAGGTCTTTAATGTGTTGTTTCATTTCATTGATTCCTTCTTTCATCACATCTAGAAGCTCTCTATAATTGATTGTTGTGGAGTTGCAATTGAGAACCTCATTCACTCATTTAGCAGTGACCATTCTATCATTAATCCCTGCTACTAACAATGTTCCATTAGTTGCATCATATAGCTTTTAAAATAGCATTTGAGAGTCAAACACTCTCACAGAGATAGTAGATAGACTATCTTCTACTGAAGTCTCCACCTTTTCACATAATTTCTATGCATTTAGCAGAAAGGTTAGAGAAAGTCAGAGCTGAGTAATCTCCTAAGAGATTCTTTTCCATATTGATTCATATAGCTCTTTCACTAGATTCAACACCCCTACATTCTTTGGCATATTAGCCAACTCAAGTGCCAATTGTTATATCATTTATTGCTCTGCTTGAAGTTGGAATTATATAGCAATGGTATTATTCTGCTCATTTAGTAGCTTCTATTGAAGTTGAGTGACATGTAGCAAGCTTTCCTCATATTTTCCTTGTAATGCTACTTTTTCCTACCTTAAAGTTGTCACTGCATCTTTCACCTACATTAGTCCTATTTTTAAAGAATCATTTTAGGCCTGAATAGCCTGATGAGTCTAAAGAGAAATAATATCTTGCAACTATTTATTTAGACTCTCTATTTCATTATTCTTAGTATTAATCTCTGTAGTCAAACTGCTACAATTTGCCTTTTCTTGGGCTAGGTCAGCCTCCATTTTCTGTAGCTTCTTTGATATTTTCAAATAATCTTTAGCTACTACAAAAGTGGATTCATTTAGCAGCTCGACCCTATCTTGTGGTATGAATAGGGACATGTCTATAGCCATTGCATTCATTATGTAATCTTTAGGTTGCATCTATTCATTTGGCTTGACTATATTCAGTCATAAATGGGTCACCGTTAGTTGTTGCTGGATTGGGTCAAATTATGGCCTCAGATGTGATGTAGCCAAGGATTTATTATCTTTGATCCTATTTTTCTCCCTTCAGGCTTCCCTTGCCTTCTTAGTAGCATCTACTTGAGTTTGGAAGGTAGAAGGAGAGGCAATCTACCCACCTGCAAAACGATAACCTTGTGGCAATCCATATGGAATAGCCAAATGTTGGCTAGGGGAAATCTGAGGAGGTACTTTCTTAGGGATAGAGAGGGAAAAATGAGGCAATGATATGGCCTGAGTATGGATAGATGGGGAAAAATGAGAAATAGACATAGCAGAGGTGGTAGGGGATGTCATTAGGCCAGATGGAATCATCACCCCTAAAGGGGAAGAGATGGATTGAGAAGAAGGAGAAATAATGCTAACCTGAGGAGCAACCAAAGTACTTTATGGTTATTGTTGTGAGGGTTATACCCTCTCCTATAAATCAAGTTGAAATCTCAACCTCTTATGTTTCTTTGGTGTTTCTTCTTCTGGTTGTGATTCCTTCTCTTCAACATCTACCACCATTGCTAGTGGTGCTTGTGTAGAACTGGGAACTTGAAGGTCTGATGCTAATGGAGAATCTTTTGGTGGTGAAGATACCACACTCTTTTGTTTTTAAATGGTAATAAGAGATTGGGGCCAAACCATTACAATGACTAAAGCTAAGGTTTGCCTTGGAGTCTATGATGTTTGATTATATTTTGCTCTAGCTTCTGGCTCACCACCCTGTGTCTACAAATTTCTTGTATCAGGGCTAGACATAAGAGATACATGAAATTCATCCTAGAATTCCTCCCATTTCTCATCTGAATCCACATTTCCAAAAGAATGAGTTGTCTCACAAATCTCTTGCCTATATTTCCAATAGGCTTATATTTTCTCAACATCTTAGTCTTTATTCTTTAATGCTCTTCTTAAACCAGAAGTCATTCTAATTTTAGGATCAAAGTCCCTCTACTTAACATAAAAAATTTCCCATGGTCTGTCTTGTTGAAGGGGCAAATCCATCAATTCAACATAAAACTCAAGAATATCTTCCCTAAGATTTTTCCTATTTTCCAAAAGGGGCAGCCCTCATGTGTAATTTTGGTAGCAACCTTATTAGTCCTGATCCATGAAGCTATGAAACCATTTGGGTCATATACCCATTTATCTTGAATTAAAAAGAAACCTAGGAAGGCTAGCTTTTTAAGCAACATGATCTCAGCATCTATGGCCTTTAGTGCCATGTTATTTGTCACCCATGGAACATCATACATTTTCCTCTTCTTCTTCCCAGAGCCATATTCATTATCTACCATAGACACCTACCTGGTGACCTCTAGGAATGCTAACCTAAGGGTCAAAATCTTAGGTAGCATCAGTAGTTACCCACTAAAACCATGGACTCTAATAATAGTATGATGGGATCCAAAAAAGTAATCACAATGAATAGGAAAATTCGTCATAAGGTTTGAGACACTTGGAAATAGTCTATTTATAACTAGTTTTAGGCTCAGATGACAAAAAATAGGGGCAACAAAAAGTTTTTAAAATTCTTATGGGTCACTAGTCTTGGATAAGATATGTGTCCACGTAGACACAGGAGTGGTCCTATGTAGACTGAAGCTTGGGTCATACATATTTAAATGCATGTGTTGGGAAAAGATGTTAGAGTTTGATATAACATAAGGTGAAATAGATAAGAGGAATACCTAAAAATCCCTTTAGATCTAAACTAGGCAAGTTGTTCTACCATTAAATATGCAATCTTCTCAGAGAAATCAAGCTGATACTCTTGATTCTTGTCAACAATTTTCAATTTGAAAAGGATAGCCATTTGTTCTTCATAGATGGTTATATCATCTTTCATTCTAAAAATGAAAGCCATCATGGAAAGTACATCTTGACTAGCTTGGGCAAATTGTGCTCTTGTTGTTGGTAGTTTCAGCATAGTAGTATCATCATCACCTAATTATGGCTTTGATTTTAGAAACCTCAATTGTTATTGAAATTTTCCCACATTTTCTACATCTTGTCAATGGTGGGAGACATGGTTGTCTTGTCGTGGTATAGGGCCAACATGTCTCTGATAGCCTTTGGTGTAATTTTCACTTTGAATGGCCCCTTCTGTATGGTATTTCAGGGTGCATGAAATAATTCATCACATATTTCAACTAATTCATGACATGAATGCACACTTGGGACAATGAATTATTCCAACTATGAGGTCCATATCCTCATTGTGGATGTTTCATATTGTCCAACTTTGGCCCTTTGAATACACCTTTGATGTGCCCCTTCTCTGAGAGTTTTTCTACTAGTTCTTTGAAGAATTGAGTCCATGATTCCATCTGCATAATCTTTCACCTTTGTTGGGTCATTTTCTTGACCAACTTCAAGGACTCTAGTTCGAGATAGGTCTTTAATGGTTGTGTAGGGGCTGAAGCATATGATTTGCTTGTAAAAAACTTGTCAATGGATTCATAAATCCTAGACCCTGGTTGCGAAGACTATGCTAAATCCATATCTATTCATGAAAATAGTGAATTGTGGTAATAGGTATGAAGTCTTTGTAATAAGGAAGCACTTCCACTTAAGCAGGTTTGCTATGAGCTAAAAATGCAAGTAGCAGGGGTTTTCTAGTAAATGTAAGAATGTTTGAGACACTATAATCTTTGACTCTTGATATGAGGTATTTATTGACCCATCAAGTCTCAAAATGGCATTAAACCTAGATAACCATTAGCAAATCTTACTAAATCTTCATGGGATAGTGAGTTAGACATGTCATGCAGGTGGCTACATAAGGTAGCTTAGAGAATTCAAGGATTTTGGAGACATTTAAAGTGTCGAGAGTTTTGAAAATTTTGAAAAAGGATATAAGATGTGGCTACGTGTTCAAATAACACTTATTTAAAAGAAAGGGTGGGAAAGAAAATGGGAAAACAAAGTAACTAGGAAAGGGAAACTATCTAACTATAATACATTAGAGACACAGCTTATCTGAAATGTTTCAAGTAGATCCCATTCATAGGAATCTCTTCAAGTTTGCCTTCCATTGTTTCTAGCTCAAACAAATTCTTCTATTTACATGCACAAATTTTATAGGGGCCAATCCATAATGCTTTAAATTTAGTATGTTAACCTGGCTTGGTGGCTCTTGCATCCCATTTCAAAACAATTGAGCCTACTTCAAAATGGGGATTTGAAGTTCTTTTATAAAATTAGTCTTTAATTATTTTTTGATGCTTTATTAATGAATCATGTGTCACATCCCTCCTTTCTTGAACTTCCAAAAGTTTAGCAAGTCTAACCTACATGGGGCCATTTTCCTCAATTTCAATCAATTTTATCTGTTGGAGAGCAAGAATTTCCAAGCTTAGAGGTATTACAGTAGGCTTGCCATAGACTAATTCATATGGGGACATTTTCATCACCTACTTAGGTGTAATTCTATCAACCCACAGTGCTATATTTAGTACTTTATGCCACTCTTTGTGATGATCAACCCCTATTCTCTTGATAAGTCTAATCAGGTTCTTATTAGTTGATTCTACCAAACCATTACCCTGAGGGTAATAATTAGAGGAAGTTTTTAGATATATTCCATGCTTTAATGAAATTCAAAAACTTTAGACCCTAAAAATTCTTTAGTATTATTTCAAATTATGATGTGGGGAGCCCCAAAGCAAGTGGTGATACTCCCTAAAAAGTCTAAGATCACATTTTCTGTTGCTTCTTTAAGTGACACTGCCTCAGTCTATCTAGTGAAATAATCTATGCCGGTTAGAATCCATTTGTGACCCATACTAGACACTAGATTTATCATTCTAATGAAATCAAGACCCCATTGAGCAAAAGGTTCATCAACAATTATAGTACATAGAGGCATTGTTGCATTCCTTCTCATCCCCACATAATATTGACAAGATTGACATTTTTTAACTAGTTGATAATAGTCTGTAAATAAAGTAGGCTAGAAATAGCCTGCCTCACTTATCTTTATAGCTATGGTATTTGCAAAAAAATGTCCACATGAGACTCCATGATGCATTTCATGTAGTATTTTCTTAGCCTCATCTTTCTCTATGCATCTTAAAAGTTTGCCATCAAATTTTTTTCTGAAAATAACTTGTTCAATTAAAACAAAATGGACCCTTTGCATCCTATAATATCTCCTCTTGTTTTGAGGGAGTTCTCTTGGGTAAATTATATATTTCATAAAATGAATCTTGTTTGTAACCCAAGAGTTCTAATCAACCTCTTGTATCCTCAACACAGTTTCCTTTTCCATTTCTAAATCTATTTCTTCAGGTATTATCTTTCAAGCTCTTGAGTCATGTATTGGCACAACCCTCTACCTCTAATTAACTTAGTGGGTTTGACCTCTACATCATATTCAAGGATATTTGTTATCCAATTTGCTCTTTTTTTAGTAATTTCACCCTCCATGATGTATTCTCTGACACTTGGGTGAGCCACAAGTATCAGAATCTTACTTCTTGATACTATATGCTTGAATTTCTTAAGGGCTTTTACCATAGCATATGCTTGTTTCTCCACAAAGTTGTATTTGGTTTCATATTCCCTAAGAGTCCTTGAGAAAAAGGCTATTGGATGCTCTCCCTCTTGTCTATCATCCTTATGTGTTAGGACAGCAACAGTACTAAGCTCCCCTCCATAGACATACATTACAAAAGGCTTAGAAAAGTCTGTGTTTCTAAGTACTAGGGCTGTTGAGATAGCTTTCTTGACCTCCTCAAAGGCTTTCCTTCCTTCCATAGTCCACTTGAAAATTAGGACTTTCTTTAATAAGAGTGTTAATGATCTTACTAAGCCTGCAAAGTCGGATATGAACCTACTAACAAAATTAATCTTCCCTCAAAAAGACTAAACTATTTTTTTATTTACTAGAAGAGGTAAGTTCATTATAGCTACAAATCTCTCTGGATCTATGGAGACTCCTTCTTTTGATACTATATGTCCCAATAATTTGCCTTGAGGTATAACAAAGATACATTTCTTTGGATTTAGTGATATTCTAAATTCTTGACATTTCTTAAAAATAGATTCTGAATGATCAGAATGATCACTAACATTCTTGGAAAAAATAGTAAGATCATCAAGATAAACTAGGATGATTTTATTTATAAATTCCCCAAATGCTACATTCATAGCTCTCTAAAAATTGGCTCCTACATTTGACAGGCAAAATGGCATCTTAGCATATGCAAATGTTCTCCATTTGGTAGTAAAAGTTGTCTTGTTTGGTCTTCATTAGCCAACCAAATCTGATTGTATCTAGAGAAACCATCTAGCAAGGAAAATCTCTCTGATCCAACCACAGTCTATAAAATTTATTTCATAGATGGTAAGGGATAGTGATTTTTTAGAGATTCTCTATTCAAGCCTCTAAAATCTACATAGAGTCTTACGTCACCATTCCTTTTCCTGACTGGTACTAGATTTGATACCCAAGTTGAGTGCTTGATTAGAAAAATTATTTTAGAATCTAAAAGTTTTTGCAACTCATCCACCATTAGAGATTCAATTGTTGGATTTACTAGCCTCTACTTCTATCTGACTGGCTTAGATCCTTTAGTCAACTCTATTATGTGTTGAATGATATCTCTATTATATCCATGAAGGTCTTCATAGGTCCATGCTATGACTCTATCATATCTTTTGCACAAGTCAATTAGTCTTTCCCTCTCCTTTGAGTTGTAGAATTTTCAATTTTTAATTTTCTCCCTTCACTCATCTCTATTTTTGAATAATCTACTTTATTTACTTAGAACCTTTTCTTCTCTAGGCCTACATCTTCTAGATCGAAAAGGTTTTCCAAAGTGATCAAGCCTTTGGGAAGCTTATTATTCTTTAATTGTATAACTTGGTCTCCATATGCCTCTTCAATATTTGGTTGCAATTGATTAGAAAATTTCCCTGATTATTGCAGGAATGAGAGTACCTGAGAATCATTTTCAAATACTTGCCAATTCTCATCATTGTCTAGGATAGTTGGCCTTACTATAACTTTTACTGACTCATTGTTAACTAATAGGCCAGTTACTAGATCAAACTGTGAGCCAATCTGTGCCATCCTATCAACTTCAAAATTTTGGGTTCTAAGAACTACTTCAATATTGAAAGCTTCAAAATCTTCTATTAAGTCCCAAATTATGTGTCTATAGGATATCATCCTTACATTTTTGGCTATTACCTTTTCTCTAATTTTCTTTACCACTAATTCTAAATCTCCTTTTACTATTAAATTTTTTATTCCCTTTTTCTTGGCTAAAATGAGCCCACGTACTAAGGATTCATATTTAGTATCATTATTAGTATAATAAAATTGGAAAGGAATAGCTCTCAAAATTTTCTACCCATTTGGAGCAACAAGACAAATTCCTACTCCAGCACCACTTTCACTTCTAGCCCCATCAAAATTTAAGGTCCAAATTTTTGAATCTTTTTTAGATTCTTGAGTAGTTGGCATTTCTTCCCTTAAAACATTTGGGATTTTATGGTCTTCATAAAAAATGACATAGGTGCCTAGACCAATAGAGTCATAATTTCTATATGGATCACTATGCATCATAGCTAACAAATGGTTATTTTCCTCTTCTTGGTCATGTTCAATCTAGTCACCCAACTCTTCAACAAAAACTCTTTCTTCTTTATTTAACATAGCATGATCTACCTCTAATTTTGATGTTGGTTCATTGGTGATGTGATCCTTTGATAGTGGTTTAGATATAATTTTCATCTTTGAACCATATTTGGTTCTTAGGATGAGGTGACACCAATCAAGGGACATATATCCTCCTATTTTGGCTATAAAGTCTCTAGATAAACATAAACCAAAAACAAGAGGTATGTCTATGACTACTACATCTTGATTGACAATTATATTGGGACAAGTATATAATTGTAATGGGAGTTGTTTAATTCTCCCTATTATTTGTACTAATTTGCCATCTAGCTGCATAACTCCTTTAGTAAGTGGTTCATACTTTATTTTTAAAGCATCAGCTATTTGCTTAGGCATTAGTATAGTACTAGCCCCTTAATCTATCATCGCATTATGCAAAAATTTCTTTTCCACTATTAGAGTCAAATATAAGGGCTCTAGTTTGTATTTACTTACCTCTGTTGCATTGTTCACAAGGACTGTTATCTTCAGAGAAACTGTGTCCTTGAGCTTTTCTTAATCAGCAAGTCATTATTTGGTGCCATTATGTTTAGGCATTACTTGGCCTTGTAGAGCTTCTTATAATAGTGTCTTTTATTTAGGAATAGCTAATGTGTCCCATATTGATACTTGTGTTGGAGTCCTCTTTAGCTATTCCACCACATTCATTGGTCTTAATGCTTGAGTTCTTGGAAAATAAGGATACCTTGATTTTTCTTAAACTTTTACAAGAATCACTTGGTTTTGCACTGGCTGAGGCACTTCATATCTGATGGTTGTGTTTCATTGACCTTGAAATGGAGGATTCTCTATATCTTAATTATTTGCAACTCTAGGCTGTTTCATTATTCTTCTCTTTGATCTAGTATAGTAGTCTGATTGCACCACTGGTTTCTTGGAAGTAGAAGCTTCATTCAAGAATATTGATTCTTCATCTTCAACCCATGAAAACAAAGCATGTTTAGGGGATATTTCTTCTTCTTCTTGTAAATACATCCGTTGCATCTGAGCCATCAATACTAAATTTTGCATACCAAGAGACTGGTAAGTTTGTGTATCAGAAGTACTTGTAAATTGTCCATCCATTCTTCTTCGCTCTACTACCTTTTGCTGTAAATTACCCATGGGACAATCTCTAGGTGTATGAGAATTATTACAAGGAAAAACCAAGCATTGGTGCCATCTTCATAATTATTCTACCCTTGAACAATCTCCCTATTTGAATTTGGGTAAATAGTTTGTGAGGGTGTAGGGACTGCAACTAATTAGTTTGTTGGCTGAGGGTTATTTTGCCTTTGAGGACCTTGATATTGGTTTGGTTGTGATGGAAATATATTTCCTTGATAGCCTTGATATTGGGGTCTAGGGTAAATATTTTATTATCTCTTTATGTTAATTAACTCGTTAGAAAATGTCCTTAAGATATTCTTGATATCATCCATCTCTGATGATTGGGCAGGGACAAGTTCTTTAGTAGGTGGTTGAGGATATTTATACATATACATAGGTGGGGCTATGGAATTAGGGGCTTCTTGAGGCAATGGTAAGGTAATCTCTATAAACATAGGCATGGGATGCCTTAGGGGCAACTTTATAGCATCTATTAAATTATTTTCATCTCTGACTGCATAGTCATAAGCTTCTAGCAAAGTCTGACCTCCAAGTGACTAAACCAGGACTGATATATCTAAATTTAAAGCCTTAAGATAAAACACTATAGCCATACCTAGTAATGGTCTTGTTGTAGTAGGGATTCTTTCCCAAGTCCTTCAAAATATTGAATTGAATTCAGTCATTGCTTCTTGTGGTGCCCTTTTTATAGTAATCAATTGTTGTAATAGAGAAGATTTATCACCTTTTTCCTTAAATATTTCAAAGAAAATATCTCCAAGTTGATCCCATGTAGATATTGTATTTGGGGTCAAAGAAGTACCATTCTAGAGCCTTTCCTTTAAAAGAAGCTGTTAACAATCTTATGGCAACATTTTGCTACATGACCACATGAATTGCACATACATCATAAAAATCATGTAGATGTTCTTCAAGTGTTTTGAAATCTTACATCATAAAAATCATAAATAGTAGATTGAGATCTTGTTATTTGTCCACAACTCTGACTCCTTATAGCTCTTTGGTTCATACAGTCTTGAAAGAAACTTCAAGATGGTGTCCCACTGAGCATAACAAATATTGTTGATGATTAAAATTGTGTTGTTTCTAACACCAACAATGAGAAGTTTCAGGAATGTGGGACTTGCAACCTAAAACAACCCCTAGATTTTAAATAAGTTAGCTCTTCTTTATATCAAGTGTATAATGGGAAAAGGGATAGGAATTAAATAGAAACACAAGTTCAGTGAAAAAAATATAACTATGGCGATGGGCTTGAATTTAATTTGACCCTTAATTCTAAGCACAATGAAGCTATATGTAAGATTCAATTACATTAAAGAGTGAACAAGGCATGATTAAAGTAAAAGATGAAAAATAATAGAAACAAAGGCTCACAACATAGACTAATTTTTTACTGACACAAAAAATATCAACAAAGACACATAACTCAGTATTCTTATTAATTCTCTAGTCACATAAAAGGCATAGAAGCATGCATAGTTACATAAACTTTCTAACTCAAGAAAATATAATAAAGGCAAATGATATTCTTAATCACAGCTAAATAAATCTAAAAAATCTTGATAATAATCTCTCAGAGAGAATTCTCTCTATCTTTTTATGATGTTTTGGTGGTCTCTGGACCCCATATTTATAGCATCAAACTAACTCTAGATTGCCTACGCATTCTCAATCCAATGGCCTAACTGAACTCTAACTAAATTGGAAGTGTCTAACATAGGATATTTCTTAGATCTAAAATGTTATGTCTTCTTACAAATTTATTGGCTGAAATAGATACCCAAGACACTTCCCACTTTCAAATGGGAGAGGACACTTGGCTGATTCCCTTACTCTACTTGAAAAACCTTCTTATTATTTAGGAGGCACTAGAAAATGACACTTCACATGTTCTGCAGCACTTACCAAAGACACATGGCACTTTCTGCGTAACCTATACTCTTTACTGTGTCTCTACTCAGGAGTGTTTCATCTTTGACATCTACCACAGTCTACTTCCTATAAACTTTAACAACTTATAGAAAATGGGACTCAAAACACTTCTCACCTAAGCAAATTCAAAAAGGGAATAGGGACAGGTGGCACTTTCCATGCATCTTTAACAAGGGACATCTGGTGGTCTCCACTGCTTTTATCTATCTTTTGAGAATCCTGTGAAAGGTGACACTTGTTGGTCTCCATGTCACTCTACCTATACTATAGAAACATTCAAGCCTCATTTCATATTTACATGGATGGTGACACTTGGTGGCTTCTGCTTGCCTTAGAAATAAAACCCAGGACCCACCATAGTCTTTACTTATCAATGAAATAAAATGAAGATAATTCAGATGTTGACACATTGCAGCTTCCACTTTCTTCAGCTAGGGATACGTGGAATCTTTCATTACTATTATAAAATCATATTTAAACCTTATACAATTGCCACTTGGTGCCTTCTACTTTATTTTGATAAAATCTTATTGAAAAGAAGCTTTTGAAATGTATAAGAAACATGAGACGCAGATGCCGACACTTGTTGCACTCCGCTGAGTTACTATGGGATACGTGGCACGTTCTGACCAACTTATAGAAATTATGAAATGTGCCTCAACTAATGAAACTTGGCAACATCTAATTAATTTTGAAACTTAGAAAAAATTTAGGTGAGAAGAAATTGGATCCCGCACTCTGAGTCAAAAACTTCATTATCTCGAAACTAAAAAGTGCAGGGAGAAAACTTGGAGTGCATAACTGAACTCAAAAAATGTAGAGTTTTTTACTCTAAATTATCATCACCCTATCACCCTTTACCTTATTATACCTATGGTGTGGTAACATAAAGAGGAAAATTTGGTTGATAATAATTTATAACTCTTTCTTGAATAAAACATAGATCCTTGGCAACCTCATTAGACTAGGTCACCTAATTGCAAAATGCCTAGCATTAGAATCACAAAGGAGAAAGAAATTAAGGATCTTGCAATCCATGAGAAGAAAATTTGGGTTATGAAAGTTGATATACAACATGAAATACCTCAATACATTCTAAATGTAGAAGAAGAAGTGATTTATTGTGGTGAATCTTTTGATTGTGTTGATATTGAAGAGTATTTTCCTTTTGCCAAAGAAAAGGAAATCATCATTGATTCTCCTATAACTATAAAAGATATCATAGATAATAAAGAATAAATATCTAATCATCCTTTAGATGATTTATTTATATTTAGTGGATTAATTTATACTCCTCTTTAATGAGGCCATGATCTAGTCAAAAATGGAGAAGGCAACCTTGACACTCAAGTGAGCATGTAAAGAAAAAGTAACTTTTCAAATTTGTCCTTTCAAGAGGAATATGCATCCCATGATGATATGTTTGAAACCATAAAAATGGATTATCATATTCTCAACCATTTTGGAAAAACACATCATCATTATAAAGATATAACATGCTTCTATTGGCCTCAATCTTCTAAGGAAAAAGAAACTACTCTTGAAGCCATGCCTACCAAGGAAGATATAATTTGATCATGAGATGAAGAGTGGAAAGCAGTATGACATATGTGTATAAGTTAAAGAGGAATACATTTACATTGTAAACCACTTTAAATATTATATAATTGAGATAAGATCAAGTGAAGTTACAAGGAATAGGTTTGATGTACCAAGAATCCAATCCAAGGAGCAGTATGCTTGACACTATGACTCATCTCATGAAGAAGAATATTCAAGAAAATTTCCTTTTGATATTTGAAAATAAGTATGATTAATTAAT
This sequence comes from Torreya grandis, assembly GCA_037957365.1. NCBI lineage: Eukaryota > Viridiplantae > Streptophyta > Pinopsida > Cupressales > Taxaceae > Torreya > Torreya grandis. Next base: position 1,464,941 of record JARHVA010004155.1, read on the forward strand.
TATTATGTATATTTGTTTATTTCTTGATGTCCCTAAGTTCTTTGAGCACATGTGTGTGTCTTGTTAGTATGTTTTCTTTGCTTTGTGTGTTTCCTTTATTTTGTTTGGTGGAGGTAATTAGTTATCCTATCTTGGTCAAAGCCTTGTTTCCAAGTGTTAGGTATTATTGTCTTGTTTCAAAAATTAGACTACTCCCTAAGCCCATTGATAGGATAAGGCTATTTATTTTTAGTATAGTAGGCATACTACCCCTATGAGTCACTAATTTGTTGACTAGATTTGACCCTACAGGTCAAATTAGGACCCCTATAGGTAAAATCTTGATTTTTGTATGTTTTAGGTGTCTAGTATTATGTCATAGGGTGTGTTATAAGTCTTTTGATGTCATTTAATGACACTTTAGCCTTGGTCATGGTCTAATTAGTCAATACGTCATTTTGAGTCACTTAATAGACATTTAGGGGTCACAAATGCAAGTGGCATAGTTTCCAATGTGTTTAAGTGTCTTATATTTCCTTAAAACAACAATAATTTAGATTCCATATCAATAATTTTAGTGCCATCTAAATATTTCAATTTATCTAACTAAAAATCATGAAATTAATTGAAAAAGGAAGATTTTGTCACTTGTATAGCCCATAGGGGAAGGTGTAACGTGGGATAAAGTCATGTAATGGATATTAATATTCCTCATAATAATATCAGTGCTTGACATGATTTTTAAGTTATAAAAAAGGTCGAAAACCATTCTACTCCTTCTTTGCCATTTCAGACATACATAACCAATCAGTAGGTTTGTGTTTGGTATAGCTATATGGATAAGTTCCAAGTCAAATTCCTTTGGGAGGTGAAATTAAGCTTATATATATTAGTTTACATAACAATATTTCAAATATTTTTCAACTATGATTTATGAATAATCTCTAACAATCTGACTATTTTTTTTGCTCATTATTTCTTGCACCGTATAGGTTTTGCTTTTGTTTGGAGAGTTCTATAAAATCCAATTGCTAAGGTTGTTTCTAGATGATGTTTTCTCCTTCATAAATTTATTTATATTCTTCGTTTGATGTTTTAAGGTGTTTTTATATGCAAATCATATTAAGATTGAAGACTAGCCTCATTTGGGATGACAAACATGTTTCCATCATTTTTAGAATGTTCATGCTTTAAAAATTATTTCAGAGGGTGTCAATAAGTTCATTCTCATGTTTTAAATGTTATTTTTATCTCCTAACATTTCAATATCATCCTATAATGTAATTTTTATGGAAGTTTCAATCATAAGAATCATGAAGTCAATTCACTCTATGAATGTCATGCATAGTCAACTAAGTGGACTATTTTAGGGTCTTTAACACATCCATGGAGTAGTATAAATTTAAAATAGGTAGAAATATAATATTGAGACATATAAAGTGATTTTATCTTCCATATATTACAAGAAGGAAGTACTATTGTAATCATGTGCAACATATACACAAATTCTATTATAAACATGCACCTACAGGTGCCTATTAAAGGATCCAAGCATTAAAATAGAGTGGGGGTGATTTTTTCAATATTTTAAACATATTAATGTTTAATTTTAATTCATTTATGGTATATCAACTAGTTATATCAATGAATATTCCTTAAATACATTTCTCCAATTTTGCTTGCTAACTAGATGCAACTCAAATACATCTACACGAGTCTTTGTTTGATGAAATCATGGTGAGATGGGAGATTTGATAGGTTTGTAAATATTTTAAAGTGATATTATTGAATTTTATAACTTTTCAAGGGCTTAAAATTTATCACAAGAAAACATATATTTCATATTGTCTAAATTTTCACTCACTACCTTTAGAGATGAAAATTCCACCTATCAATAAAACCTTCTCAAGAGTCCTAGCATTGTTTTTGATCATGTAATACCCACTTGAGGTGTCAAATTGTAAAATGGAATTATTTATCACCTTGAACATGAGATGACTAAGTTATAGAATCAGATCTCCAAAGGTGAAAATAAAGGTCTGGACCATTTTTGTCAAGGGCATACAACAAGGTTACCAATAGTTTTTATGTACCCTAATAACTATGTACTGTATCTAACATATATAATAATAGATATGTACGAGGGATTGATAAAATTACTTAGTGGAAGATAGTTTTGAAGAGACCCAATATGCACTCTTGAACACTAATCTCAGATAGTAATGATTGTAGGTTTTGAAGTGTTCAAGTGACCTTAACATACCAAAATCTAAATAAGGAATATTATTCATGATTAAATGAAATTATAAAGTTAATTAAATATTAATGAACATAAATACCATTATTATAGGTTTATATGAACTCTTGGGGGTCCAATTTACACACATACAAGGATCCTCTCATTTGAAATTAGTCACCTACAACCAACTAAAGGTGAAAGTTTGAGAAGGTGTTTATTTATTGTGAACCTAGATATTAGTCACCTTAGAGAATTATTTATAAATATTTACTCATAAATACCATTAGGATAGGTTTTTATATTTAGTTTTGGTCATATAAACATTGACAGGATCCTAAAGACTCCCACACAGTTAACCGTAGGTGATAGTGGGCAAATAATGAAATAAAGCATGGCTTCTAGATGATGGTGTAGCCTTAAAAAGGAGATAATATGTAAAATTAATTTATAAATTAGTATTATAAGGTTTAAAATATTATTATAAACTATTTTCAAAGCTAAACCATGTGAGACATATATAGTTATGATGTTTGGAAGCCAACATAGGTAGGAAATTATACTCAACCTTGACTAAGTCAAGGTATGTGAAGAATATGTGATAGGTTAGAGGGATAAATGAATATTTAAATCCATAAATTATGGTAATTATATTATTATGGAAATATAATTATGTATATATAATATATAAGTATCTCTAAACAGGTAAGGAACAATCCACATTTTAAACCCTACACACAGTCCTTTTTTTAGGAGTCTACCTTGGATTCTAAAGGAGTTTAGAGGACAAATGACATGATCAAAGGATAAAATTTGATTTAAATGGTATAAATGACATTTATAATCCTATGAAACATTCAAATTGTATAATTAATTATGGTAAGTAACCTTTTTTATCTCAAATAGAGGGTACATCCTTTTATGCACAAACTGGCAAGTTTTGGAAAGTAAGGTTAAAGGATGAACTAGGAGATAAAATAACTTTGATAAGAGGTGTGATAAGTTATATTACATAAAATATAACATGATAATCCTTATTAAAATGGAGAGAAACCAAAAATATGGTCTAAGACACCAAAGTTGTAGTTAGGTATGTTAAGCAGGGTTTAGGCCTAAAAAACCAAATGGTTTACCAATGTCACTTATAAATTTAAGAGGGAACTCTAATGGAATAGGTCATGTTTATGAAAACATAATAGTTGTGTATGATATATTTTGATACAAAGGAAGCCATGAATAATTCATTTTAGGATTTAAGACAACTCGAACCTATTTAAAATGCAGAAAGAAGTGTGATAGGAAAGGTTTGGTTTTTCACATCTCCTCGGGCATTGTGCATGGGTATAGAAGGAGTTTATGTAGTTTGATGGAGGTAATAAAATTTTATATTTTAGAATTTTTTGGTAGTTACAATGTCTAATCTTGATGAATAAATTTTAAGAGCCTAAAATGGCTTAAACCCCTCTTAAACCCTTAGTCTAGATCCAATGTGGAAAATGAAAGAAATAATGCACCAAAATGGCATAATTTGCCTATAAAAATTATTGGATTTTTTATAAGACTCAGTTAGGTTCCCTACCATCAGGATGAGTTATACAAAATCCATACAGATAAGGTGCATAATTTATTTTCCTAACTATTTTATGCATTGTGCAAGTATTAGGAGGTTTTAGGAGATGAAATAAACTTTGGGAGGAAGATAGAGACTTTTAATAACTCACTATTATCATTTTATTCCTCATAAAAACCCCATAGTGTGACTACTATAGATCTCATCTTAGCTAGTCTAAATGAGCATAGTGAACATGGTAGTGAGAAGGGTGAAAAGATTTAAGTAAAATAATTTTAAGGTGTACCTAATGAATTTAAGGACATGGAAGGTATTTCCAAGTGTCATCCACACCATTTAATGAATTTTCATGGAAAACTAATGCCTTTTTGCAATATAGGTGTGAAAGGTGTGTGAAAGAGGAGTTTATTTGATTTCACATAGTGATGGCTCACTTTTACAATATTTTAAATGACTAGGAATGAAACCAATGCACTAAAATGGATGTATAAAACCATTCCATATTATTCAAATAATTAGGCCTATCCCTAGTTAGTTTTGGGATGTTCAAATAGGGGTAAATAATGAAGGTAGTTTTCTTGTGCAAAATGAGAACTCCTATGTCACATTTCAAGAGTTTAATGACTTGGTATGACACTTATGCTTTTTATATTTACATGATCAGTTTCAATTTCCATTCTCATGCACATGTAACTCATTTTATCCTCTTAAAATTTTTCTTGTGACCTTAGGAATTCTCTCTTCTCTTCTCTCTTAGGTTCTATAATAACTAGCCATTTTGGCCTTTATAATACATTCTCCACTTGAGTATGGGGAAGCCTTGCTAATTTGAATAGAATAAGATCAATAAGACTACTAATTTTACCTCTTATATGACCATTCATATTTTTTTGACTTGAATGATTGATCTTGCTTATTGGTGATTTTTGTTTCCATAACATTGTTGTCTCATTCTCATACATATTTGTAGCTTGAAAGCTTCTTATTATAGGTCATGTGAAGTGCTCTATGAAGTGTCAAGGTTGAGTGAGTTAATATATTAAAATAGTGCCATTATAGGCCTCTCTTCTAGTCCTCCTAGCCTAAACATTAATCACATTATCATAATGAAATATTGATGTGAGAAGATTCAAATTAGAAAAGTGTATGCCTAGTTAGTCTCTTGGTCTCATGTGTGACATGTAGTTGGTTGGTAGTCATCAATAAATTTGTTGTGTCACCTCATTTAGGATAGTTTACTTTCAATTTTCTCTCCCTTTTCCTTACAAACATAGGTGTAGTAGTGATCTATAAGTGGTACATCACGAGAGATAACCTCATTCTTAGGTATCCATAACCTAAAGGTATTTCAATTGTGCCACTTGGATGAGAATAGTTGAGGCATCTCCTCAAAGGGTGTAAATTCAAGTGACAACAATTCCAAGTTACAAGGCTAATTATTTAGATGAAATTTTATGTCAAGATTCCACATTTGCTCCATATGTTGTCAATTTTATCTTAGAAGATAAAGAGAGTGATATAGAAAAGGAACTAGTTGTCATAGTTAAAACTAAAGATAAGAAAAACAAATTTAATAAATCTTATAGCTACAAGATGATTCTAATGGTTACTGAGGAGATGTGGGCAATTCCTAGATTCAATTTATTTTAGAGAATTTTGGTGCAAAGGATGTCTCTATATATGCTTCTTAAAAGACTCTTTTTAGTGGAGAATCGATTGTTGTTTCGGTGATATTTAGAAGGTCCTAAAAGCCTAGAGATGAGTGTTTTCAATTTTATCAGTTATGCCTAGGTAAAATATATGTTGTGATTATGTCATGACATTGATAGCTATATATGGTTAATCTATAGGGTCAAAATGGGTGTTTCTAGGTGACATAATGAGATTAATGAAATGTCAAGATTATTTTTTTTCATAGAAAGGTATATTTAACTTATTATAGCATGCTCTAGGTGGTTTTGTGGTCTGAAGGTATGCTAAAGTCAAATTAGATACTTTTATTTGCTCTCAAGTCTCCCAGTTTATCCTTAAGAGTATGCAAGTCCTAAAATCAGTTATATGAAGTCAAGGTTCCCAATGGTGTGTTAAATATCATTAGCCATAAATAAGTAATGGCTATCTCTAGGTGTGAAATAAATTTCAAAAGTGTGTGTTGACTGAAAGGTGTTGTGTTAACCTTATTTATTTTTTAGATTCTAGGGTTTTGGACTTTGCTATAAAAGTGGTTTGCCTTATTATTTGAGGTATGAGGATTATTAATATGTATAATGGGCCAAATGGATTATAAAATCAAGATTTATAGAGATTTTAAGGTTTATGTTTTTCTAATTATTCATGTTTTTGTCAAAATGGAGGGTTAATTAGCTAGTGGGTTTATAAAATTAGTATGTTTCATATAATGGGATAAGTGATGAAAATTGGTGTGCTTAAGTTTCCATATTAGAGTGACCCAAATATGAATTTTTAGTTCTTGATGGTGTGTCTATAAAAATTTGTGGAATTTGCAAATTCTAGGTAGGGCTACAAGGAGACTAGACAGGCCTAATGAGAAGAAGAGTGATTTTTGGATCAATGTTTCCAAAAGATAAATGCATGATTATTTCTAGGAGAGTTACTAGATTATTTTAGAGTATGTTTCCTATTTATTTTATGGAATTGGTAGTCCTTTAGGTGGTTTGAGAGAGAAGGATAGTAAACCTATATAGTGGTTCCTCATGGTGTATAAATATCTAAAGATGCTCAAGTGGTGAAATTGATAAGACATCTTAGAGGGAGTCCCTCTCAAAATTTTATTAGTAAGTTCCATCAGATTTAGTTCTTTTGTGTGTTCTTTCTCAATTGGTTACATTTCTTGAATGAATAGAGTGTTGGCATGGAATAAGAGGAAGGTGTCAAGGCAAGAAGAGGTAGGATAAAGGTAAGGGGGAGTTTGTATCATATTTTTAAGATTGTCCTTTCCTATTTATGGTCTTTTTAGGTCCTCAACATTAATTGGTTCCCACTTTGTTATTTTATCAAAGGGGAGAAAGTTCCTATTGTGAGAGTGCTTGAAGAGAAAGAAGGTGAGCTGAATGATGTTTGTTGACATCAATGAAAAAGGGGGTGAATGTTGGAGAGTTTTAAGTGATGTAATGGTGATGTAATAAAGGTTTCTTGGTGAGTGGATGAAGTGATTTGATATCCCAAATGATAATAACACGTGAAATGTTCTTGTCTTAGTGTGCTTGAAGTTGGCTTGTTTGATCTTCAATTTTGGCATGATTAGAGATGTTTAGGGATGAGAATGGTGATTTTAGCATGTGTAAGGGGTATTGTAAATAGTAAATAATTATTGGAGATATTATGTGTATGAGTGGAATTCATCTGGTAGTCAATAGTTTGTATCTAGACATTTTTAGTTCAGTAGTAGAAAACTTGAGTAGGTAGTTTGATGATGTCACCATTGCCACACAGGAATGAGTCAAGGGGAGTTGGTCATATGGTTATGATCACATTAGTCCCTAGTTTTTAATGGTAATTTTTAGATCATCCACTATAGTGTGTTAAAAGATATGCAATGGAAAGGTTGGGGTCCTAGGCATTTTGATAGTGTTTTCCCATACTAAGCCAAACTGGCAATGTGGCAATAAGAGTCGAGTAAGCATTTTGATGATGGAATATATAGCATGTGTTGAATTTTGAGGAGTTTTTTTAGTTTTATGACTAGTTTATTTTCACTAATTTTAAGGTCAAGTGCTGAAGAGTAGAAAATGATATACATGCTCAAAGTTGACCTTCTAGATAAGATTTTAACATATTTATCTCTATGGCATAAAATATGAGTGAGCACTTTAATGTTTTTATATCTCACACATGTGAGGGTTCTAAGATTAGTTTGATATATGGCTAGATTATCCTACGTGAGGAGATCATATGATCCAAATTTGAGAAATTATGAGTGATCAAAGAAAAATATATGATTGTGAAAAGTTAGTATTCCAAGTAGTTAAGTAAGGTTCCCATATTCAAATTTGGATAAGTTAAATTTTGAGAAGTATTGACAGTGCACGTTGCTCTAAGAAGTTAAGAACTAATGAAATGGTGCAATTTTTTTAATTTTTAATGAGTAGAAATAAACAGAAATATTATTCCAAGGATAAATGGTGAGCAGGTGATCATACAGATAGAGATCAATTATGCATATTAAATTCAAGAGGTCAAAGTCATAATTATTTAGCATTGTTAAGGACTGAGCTATGTATAAGAGAACAATGGAGCACAGGACATCAAATTCTTCAGATTACATGACACCTCTAACATATACCTATATCTCTTACATTATATCCTAGACTGTCATATTTCTCAGATTACATTCTAAAACATGTCCTATTGAATTCAAATGATACCACAAGACAAAACCTCTAAAATAAGGTTATAAAACTTTATCTCTTTAAAATACTATTTAGGTAATAGATGTGAGCACAAGCAAGGTGTATGAATGTGATATGCTGTTTATGAATGAATATGACCCATATATATCTCTAATAACAAAAAATTAACCTAAACTCTTGGTTACCAATATTAAGAAGGCTAATATAGTTTTTAGATGTTGAATGACATAGTAATTTATTGTATAGGGTGATAGAGTAAAAATCATAGAAGACAAACTCAGAACTGTATTGGCTTGGTTGATATCCTACATGAAAGGGAAAAGTAGAAAAAAAATATTAGCTAAGGTAATATAATAGGATATAAGGAAGATACAAAAATTAATCAGATAGGTAAGACAAAGAGAGATTAAAAGGAGGTTAGACTAATACTAGTCAAGTAATGATAACATATTATGCAAACATCTCTCACAAAGTCCCAAAAGCCAATCTCATGTAATTATTAGTACACCCTTTAAGGCATGTATTCAAGGATGTTTATGTAATGATAAGAAACTGTAGGATAGATTACTAGTAAAATGATATAGTGAAAAATACCTTGTGTATACATATTCCGAACCCGAAGCTCATCACATGTCACAATAGTGTAACATGGGATAGAATCATAACAACACATAAAATAATAACTAAGAAAATAAATTATATAAAATTAAAATATGTACCTTCACATACCTTCTTTATTATAAATGATTTTATATGAGTTGAATTTGATATAAGGCACCCATTGAGAAGAACAAAAGGTAAGTGTGAAAAATAAGAGAAAAATGCATTTTTTTTGCAAAAATATCTATTAGAACCTAATTTTTTTTTATCTCACCAAGAGTCTAAGGATTCCTTTAGTTTATGAAAAGAATATTTAGAAACAAAGATATCATAAAAATATGGAATCTTATGGTAAATAAAAAAATAATTAAAACTCAATTTTTTCTATTTAAATAATTTAAAACTATTTCATTTGCAGATTTTCTATTTTTATAAAATCGAAGCTCTGAGTGTCCAAAAATATAACTAAAAATAAAATATCTCATGGATAAGGAGGAAGAAATGCAGGATGTCACATCACATATAATTCTATATCCCTATAGGTAGGTGGTGTAGTTAATGTTTAATATTTTTTTAAAAATGAACTAGATTTTGAAGATTAAGATGTTGGAACAAATATATGTATCATAATTTACCCCAAAAAATGTAAAAAAGAGTAAAAATATAATGGGTAAAGGTTAGTTTTTAAAAAAATTTATTGGTGTAGGTTTTATACACACCACAATCATAATGAGATAGACTCTAACTATTTTGTATCTCAATGGAGATAAACTCCACTCCAGGGCACAAGTTGTAGGTATGCAATTTATTTCAACCTATTGATGGATTAGTGGGTAGGAAATGAAGGTTGTTGAAAAGGTTTTTTGTTAGATTTTTGGTTTCTAAGAGGATTACTGAAAATATATGTGATTTGGATGGGTGGTTGGATTCTAATCTAGAGTGGGCAGGTCTCAAAACAAACTAAAAAAGGAGGGAAGAGTAAGGTAGAAAATAAAGCTTCTATAGTTTTTAAGAACTACTCCCTTGGTTTATAAAAGGATAAGCTCTCTTATAACCTATGCTTGTTGCTAGTATCATATGAACATACATAGTTAGACTTGACTAAGAACTTTAAGGAAATAAAGATGCAATAAATTTACAAGTGTCAGACAAAGATTGCTCTTTTTATGGTAGATATTACACACCATTAATCAGGAGATTATGGATTGGGATAGTGAAATATATAATACATATATTTCACACAAAAAAAACTACATCCAAGAAAGCACTCATGCACTACTAAAATTTGTGAAACAATTTGAAACTGACTATATTAACCAATTTATTTACCAATCCTTGAGCAGTTGTTACACACCTATAGATTAGCATATCAAGAAAAATAATCAAGAATATATCCAGATATTTTTCACACTAAATACTATTGAAATATAAAACCAATAAAAATAACAATTGATTACACAAAAAATGGAAAGAAAACCATAAACACATTCGTTGATGTTTCTCCTATATTTAAAATTCTCTGACAAAAATCCAAGTTGGATTATAATTATTTTTATAGGCTTGGGGAAGGGGTCACCTCATCCTCCAAGTTCATTAAATGTCATTAAATGTGATAGTTAAAACATTTATCTCTAACTGTGGTCTAAAACCATATGAGTTTACATACATTTATCTATTGTAAAATAGTCTTTGCCAAAGATATACAGCATGTGCATGTTTATAAAAATAGGAAGTTTTATACAATTATAGATCAAACTATGTGAAAAACACAAATATATGCACCATTTACCAAAACTATAGATGTCTCCTTTTTTAGGTTGTGAGAATAACCTATTGATCTTCTAGATTAATAGTCTTTAAATGAAACTTGGATATTTGCATGAAGTACCAAAATCAATTTACCCATGGTTTTAGAACTAGTGGCACTATTGTTCATCTTGAGTAATATGAAATGTGTATTACATGCTCACTTATGCCTTTTATAAAATCTAGATCTTCACTTTAATGCTCATCTTTCAGATCAAAATATGCATGTTCATAGTCCTAGTCTTAACTATGAGTCCTCATGTTTGTCGATAAATATTGCACAGTATAAATATCTTTGTGTTATATCCATAATGCCCTGATAGCTTTCAAAATGTAAGAACTTTCAGCACTTTATTGAGTCTCTGATGTTTGAAAAGTATTCCTAGGACTTGCATCATTAATATTTTGCTTGATGGAATATGAGTGTGCTACTTGGTAGCTCTACATGGTGTCTATTTGTTTTAAATGTTTTTATTCCACCAAGAAACTCTTAATTAGTTATATGAACTTTAGGAATTTCATATTGATCTTGCACTATCAATCTACTTGTACTACTTTTATCATAGTTCATAAGATTTTTTGTGATTTTACTCATGGACTCTTGTGAGATTGACATTTGTCATTCCCTAATTTTTTCTACTTCACATGTGTGATATTTAATATTTTTTCAAGGCTCTAAGTTATATGTACTAAGACCTCTACTTATTATGGGTCATTATATCTATACACTAGCCTCCCATGATGGTGACACTTGTCACTCTCACAAAGCTTTGACATTTCAACTCACTCTCGCATTGTTCGATCAAATGGTCCCAAATAATGTGTGCCATAAGATCTTGGTTTGAATCAAATTATATACTTTAAGATATTAAATTTGAGGTTAACATGACCATTAAATTATGTCTTCATGATAGTTAATGACATCTACATGACTATCAATTTTAATATCAAAAGTTTAGCACGTTGTCAATGCTCAATTTGACATTCATGCAACCATCAAATGACATCATTACCAATGTCAAATGATGTCCACATGATTATCAAATTTAATTCCATGAATTGACATGTGTCATTTTCTTAGGACTCCTTGGTTTTGCAAACATAAATGAGAGACTTAGCAAAATGCTTTAAAAACATATAAAAAGGACCTCGCATGAATATTTAGTCTAAGGATTTAGTATTTATAAAAATATAACTAAGATCCTTAGCTAAAATCTTAAATCAAGATCAATACATAATAAAATGCTCTCTAATGCAAGGCTACCACTTGACATTCTAGAATTTCTTTCAAGGTAATTGTGTAGTGAAATTGTCTTGGGACTTATGTGGGGTAATTATTTTAGACAAAATGTTTGAAATAATTCTTCCAAAGGGTTATTTTCTCTCATAATAAATGTTGAAAGGAATTTCTTGAAGGAGTGGTCTCAAAAACAAAAGAAGGGCAAGATGTTTCAGATAAAATGTTTGAAGGAAGAGGTTAAAGCATGAAATCTCTTAGACAAAATATATGAAATATTTGGATGAAAAATAAAAGGCCCAGGACAAAAGTCCTAAAGAGAAAGTCTTGGAGGGAAAGTGCCTAGGATAAAAGTCCTGAAGGGTAATTTTTAAAAAATCAAAAGGGTATGTCCAAAAAATCCAAAGGGCATGTGTCCTTTGAGGTAATTGTTTTAGGACTTTTTCATCAGATAAAATGTTTTAAACAAAAAGTTTGAAGGAAATGGCTTGGGATGAAATTCCCAAAGGATAGGCTTGTAGGGGCTGAAGGATATAATTCATGTCAAAAATTCAAAAAGGTTCTACTTCATAGGACATGTTTCTATGGGAAAGGGCCTTTACAAAAGTCTAGAAGGGTAACCAAAAATGTTCGAAAGGGTACTTCTTAAAATGGCTAAAGGGTATGTATAAAAAATTCAAATGGCCCCTTGACAAAAATTATGAGGACTCCATGTTTTTAATTCACTTGGGAGACCCTCAACAACACACCAACTCACAAATTCCACTCCATTGCTAGTGTGACTATTTTAGGTAGTTACTTTGAAGGTTAGTATGGATAGGGGTTAGTCTTAGAAGGTTGTCAAACCTCAAAACCACCTCCTATTTGCATCTTAGCACATGAATGTTACTTGAAACATGTGTATTTGTTTGAATTTGGTTACATATCCTATACCCATCAACATGAAGTTCAAACACATCTTTGAAATTGTTAACCTATAGATATCACTAAGCATATTTAGTGATTTTTTGACAACTTTGGATATGTGAAACTTAACCTCCTTTTCTCCACTTGCTCTCAAATTTGGCATATTGGATCTTAGTAGATAGGGATTTAAGGTGAAATAGGAAATGAGGTTATATACATCCCATTCCATGAGATATAACATCTCAATAAACTAGTTGAACCTTTATTTAGGCAATTTGGGACTGAGAACCCAAAAATTGCAGTCAACTCTTCTTGAATGGAACTTTGCTCATATGCCACCCTTGTTTACATCCACAAACCTTGATCTTGGAGATATGTTTTATAGGATTTTTTAATTTTCATAGTGAATCATAAAAAATTAATAAGACATTGGAATACCATGAAATGAGTTGGAAACTCCATTTTGACTACAAGTAGGAAAACAAGGTAGAAACTAGTTTTTTCTTGGTGTGGGAAAATTAAGGAGAGTTTGATGATGTAAAAATCATGTATATTTCATCCATTTTACTTTATATACACATGCCAAACCATTCCTTCTCACTCCACTCTAAGTTGTTACAATATAAACAAACATGGACCCCTGATGGATGAACAACCATAAAAAGTACATTAAATTTTTAATGATCATTCATAAATCTTAAGGAATGGATTTGTGAAATATTATCACTGATTTGGATCCCACTATACCTAATAACATTCCACAAATCCATTCCTTCCAATTCTACATGTGTGGCCTGTAGTGAGTGTAAACTTTTGACTATTTTTACCTAACCAAAGAGCAATGGAGAAGACAAAGTGAAAAATGAAGTTTTTTAAGCCACCAAATCCATATAAGAATGGAATTTAGTGGTTGAAGATCAAGGGATGTTTCAAAAATTTCACAACTTACAAAAATCTATACAAGTGGCCAAAAACACCCCTTTTCAAGTGATTTTTTGATTCCAACTAACTCCTGTAGACTTTTGTCAATTACCAATAGTTACATAAGACATATTAGGACACATAAAACATGAAATACACTTTTTAAAATTTCACAAATCCCCAAAAACCTATTTAAATTATTAAATTCCCAATTTTGACCTTGGAAAAGACACAAAATGACATGTTACATTGATTTAAAGATTGAACAAGGCTAATATGACCATAATTGGCATAAAATGACCTATTAAACATATGAAAATTTTTATTTTTACATCAGTGGTTGAATAAATTTGACTAGGGGGTTAAATTGGTCAACATTCTTGTTATGCCTAAGACCGGTTGCCTTACACTTCCATTGGGCATGGAGTCATGCATATAGACACTCAAAATGACCTTGAATAGACTTTGACTCATCAAAAACAAGTTTATTGACCTACACAAAAAAGTAAAGACACACACAATTAGAAAACAACAACAACATGTGCTTTAAAAGCACTTAAATGAACACAACAACCAATAAAGTAAACACAGATCTAAGTATCAATATATATCATAATCATTGGGAATAATTTGATTGCATCCCCTTTCAGTATCAATATATATCATATATTTCTCATATCCTAAAAGAGTTTGTTTGAAGGTGGAAATGGGCATATTGGAGAAAGGACTAAGCTGACTAGGAAAAAGACATTGAGAGGGCTGTGTTTTGTGAGTGTGGAAGCCTAAAAGGTTAGACCTAAGTTTGGTTTCATGTTCATGATCTTTCTCTTCATGTTTCTTAGTCCTTAAACTAAATCCATGATTTGGCTTCACTTCAAAGTCCTCAAGCCACATCAACTCCATACCTTGGTCCTAGAGAACTATGTTTTGTGCATTGACTAAAACAGTCATAGTTATGATTATGCTTGGGTGTATTGGCATGGTTTAGTGATGTTATACCTCTTACTCATGATATTTAGGTCATAGGTCTATCTTCATACACTTTCATTCACCTTAGACCATTAAAAACATACAATCTCATGTTTAATCTACTAACTAAGATCCCACTATTTTCTTGGACTGAGACAATCATCTCCCTACCCCTATTTAGTGGTGTTTAGCAAGCATCTAGGGCATGGTTTGGTGATTTTAGAACTCTTAAGCATGTTATCTAGGTGATAGGACTCCTTCATGTTTTGAATTCATGTGGGAGACCCTCAACAACACACCAACTCACAATTTCCACTCCACTACCAGTGTGATTGCTATAGGTAGTTATTTTTGAGGTTGATATAGATAGGGGGTAGTCTTAGAAGGTTGTCAAACATCAAAACAACATCCTATCTACATCTTGGCATAGCAATGTTACTTGAAACATGTGGAGTTGTTTGAAGTTGGTTGTATAGCCTACACCCATCAACATAAATTTCAAACATAACATTGCAATTCTTAACCTGTAGATATCACTGAGCACATTTAGTTATTTTTTTGAAAACTTTGGATCTATGAAACTTAACCTCATTTTCTCCACTTGCTCCCAAATTTGGCATATTAGATCTTGGTAGATAGGGTTACAAGATGTACTAGACAATGAAGTGGGAGACCTTCCATGCCATGAGATATAACATCTCAAAAAACTATATGGACCTCTATTTGGGCAATTGTGGGACTGAACACCCAAAAATTGTAGTCAACTCTTCTCGAATGGAACTTTGCTCATATGTCACCCTTGTTCGCATCCATAAACCTTGATCTTGGAGAGATGGTTCATGATATTTTTTAAGTTTCATAATGAAGTAGATACATCATCAACAAGTACTGAGACCCTAGAACACCATTAAATGAGCTGGAAACACCATTTTGACTGTAAGTAGACAAATAAGGCATAAACTAGTTTTTACTTGGTGTGGGAAAATGAAGGAGATTTGGATGATGAAATAAGCATGGAAAGGGCCTCCATTAGACATCCTATAAACCTTCCAAACCATTACTTCTCAATCCATTCTAAGCTATTGCAATAGAAACAAACATGGACCCATCATGGATGAACAAGCCATAAGAAGCACCTTAACTTCATAACGGTCATTCATAAAGCTCAGGGCATGTATTTGTGAACTTTTTTCACTAAGTTAGATCCCAATAGACTTGATAAAATTCCCCAAACCCATTCCTTCCAGTTATACTTATACGGCCTATAGTGAGTGTAAACTTTTGACTATTTTTACCTTGACAAAGAGTGATGGAGAAGAATAAGTCAAAAATGAAGTTTTTGAAGCCACCTAATCAATCTTAGCATGAAAGTAAGTAGGAGGAAGATCAAGGGATGTTCCAAAATTGGCATAACTTGCAAAAATCTATACAAGTCCAGACAAGTGGCCAACAACTCCCATTTTCAAGTGATTTCTTGATTCCAACTGACTCCTTTAGACTTTTATTAGTTACTAGAAAATACATAAGACATTTTAGGACACATATAACATGACATCACCCTTGCACAAATCCCTAAAAACCTATCTAAAGCAATAAATTCCCAATTTTGACCTTGGAAAAGACCCAAAATGACATGTAACATTAATTTAAAGATTGACTAAGAATAATATGACCCTAATTGGCATAAAATGATCTATTAAACACTTTAAGACAGTTTTTTTCATATGGGGTTGACTCAATTTGACAAGGGAAGTCAAATTGGTCAACATTATTCATGATTTCTAGGGATGCCATGCTTGTTATGCCTAAGACTAGTTGCCCTACACTTTCATTGGGTATGGAGTCACGCATATAGACACTCAAATTGACCTTGAATATACTTTGACTCATAAAAAAAAGGATGATTAACCCACCCACAAAATAAAAGACACACACAACAAGAAAACAACAACAAGTCCTTCAAGAGCATTTATGGAACACAACAACAAATAAAGTAAACACACAATAACCTTAGAGAATTACTCCCTCCTGGATCAAATGGAAATCTTGAGAATCTCCTTGTCTTGTATCAAGAAGGATTGGATGATGCATATAGCATCTTGAACTTTAGCATTGTTGTCTCCAACTCTTTGATTACGTTTTCCAACTTCAATGGCATAATCCTCCAACAACTTCCTCTAGCCCTCATCCTATCAACATTTGTCTTGATGGGCCAATAGAAGAAGATCCTAAATAGAATCACTTGATAGGGAAAAATGAGCAAGAGCAAGTTTAACCCATAGCTTATCAAGATGAATTCATAGTTGATTATAAGGAAGAAATTGTCATAGAATCTTTCCTTGATCAATTAGAGGAGAACTCATCAACTCTTATTTCCATGCTCAAATATATGCATACCCATGAATTAGGTAGTCAATACTTGGAAGAATAAAACTCTATATGTGAGAATGATATTATGAATGAATACTACAAGGTAGAAGAGGTAGTGGTGTTTTATGACCAAGGTAAGGAACATAAGGATGATTGGTAGCTACAAATAGAGATCTTTCAAGAGATTGAAGAGCTTTTCCAAGTTTGGAATCAAGTGCATAATAAGGTAAATAAGAAGCCTTATATTGAATACAATGACTAAGAGTGAGAAGAGTTCACAAAACTCCTTGATGAGCTAGGAGAGCTTGTAGTAGAAAAGAGTCCTAGTCTTATTGAGAACATCATGGAGAGTAAGACTAGAGACCTTGTAGAAAGACCACTTGAGGCTATAGTTGAAGGACCATTCAAAGAATTTGAGGCTATTTAGAAATAATGAGAGTTATTTTCCTTTATAATTTTACTTGGATCTACCTGGTTCTCATGGAGGTATTCCCATGTTGCCCAAATCTTGAAGAGGCCTGAACATCCTCTTCTAGGGTGTAAGATTTGGAGACAATAATTCTGGCACACCTAGTGGGACTCTTTTTCCAAGATTTGGAGGATTTTTGGTGTTATCCTTCAATACAATATCCTCAAGATGAATTTTTTCTAATCACCAATCATGACTCTGAAGATGAATCAGATGTTTAACAGCCAGGTATTCCATTTCAAAATTGTTCATAGCTCTTGTATGTCTTGGTTTCCAAATGAGACTTTCAAGGTTGGTCTTAATGTTGATTTCTTCCCTCTAAAAGTGGGTGAGACATTACAATATTTTCCTCTTCCCCTTCAAAGTGAGCAAGTACTTTGCCATCTTGATTTTGATTCCCACCAACCTTTTTTTGATCCTTATCAGGTCCAATATGATCCTTATTAATTCCAATATCACCTTATACATCCTTTTAATGAGTTGTATCAAATCTATGATCAGCGCTCATAATACTATAGGTATACCTACACCATAGGTGCCCCACACACCTGGAGGTATTCCCATGTTGCCCAAATCTTGAAGAGGCTTAAACATCCTCTTATAGGGTGCAAGATTTGGAGACAATTGGAATTATTTTGGATAAAATGTCTATAATAATTTATTTAATAAGGATAAGTTCATAAGAATTAATATGTAACAAAAATATTGACAAATAAAAAATAGGATAATTCCCAAAAGAATAAGTCCCAAGAGGATAGCAAACATATTCCCCAAAAACATAAGTCCAAAAACATAAAGGTCAAAGTGACAAACCTGAGAAAACAAAAAGACTTAGTTTATGAAAACACAATATCAATGCCATATTTCAAAAGTATAAGAGTCCAAATCAAGATCTTTTCCATGAATTTACATAAACATATAGAAGAGGGTCTCAAAATCAAGACAATAATTTGATAAAGTGGGTCCCCATTTCCTATGGAAAGAAGGGGGTGTTGGGTACAATAAATGGTGACTTACAAGGGGTAATGTTGTTGAGTATTCAAGAACAAAAAACTCTGTTTTGGAATCCTAAATCAATCATAAATTGTGCCATAGAAGAATACTCAAATCAAGAACATGAAAGGGACTCCTAAGTTAATTCATACAACATACTTGTCTTCTAATTTCTTGGATCTATATGTGTTAAAAGTTATAGTTTATTTAACCCCTACCTACTGAGTTTTTCAAAGTCCTTGGTGGAGCTCTAGGTTTTGTTCCATTATCTATTAAAGATCAAAAATAATATAATCTCATGAATTACTCTCCTACAATAAATGGTGACTTACAAGGGGTAATGTTGTTGAGTATTCAAGAACAAAAAACTCTGTTTTGGAATCCTAAATCAATCATAAATTGTGCCATAGAAGAATACTCAAATCAAGAACATGAAAGGGACTCCAAAGTTAATTCATACAGCATACTTGTCTTCTAATTTCTTGGATCTATATGTGTTAAAAGTTATAGTTTATTTAACCCCTACCTACTAAGTTTTTCAAAGTCCTTGGTGGAGCTCTAGGTTTTGTTCCATTATCTATTAAAGATCAAAAATAATATAATCTCATGAATTACTCTCCTACAATAAATGGTGACTTACAAGGGGTAATGTTGTTGAGTATTCAAGAACAAAAAACTCTGTTTTGGAATCCTAAATCAATCATAAATTGTGCCATAGAAGAATACTCAAATCAAGAACATGAAAGGGACTCCTAAGTTAATTCATACAACATACTTGTCTTCTAATTTCTTGGATCTATATGTGTTAAAAGTTATAGTTTATTTAACCCCTACCTACTGAGTTTTTCAAAGTCCTTGGTGGAGCTCTAGGTTTTGTTCCATTATCTATTAAAGATCAAAAATAATATAATCTCATGAATTACTCTCCTACCATCCAAGCCTTCATAGTCCCAATAGAGATACCTTGGGATCCTTCTCTTGTCATACAATTATTTTATTTTGATCATGATGCATGGTACATTGACCTTATTTCATCATGTGAGTCTTTTTATTCTCTTTACATTTTCTTTTGCTCTTTTGAATCCATTAGTTCTTTGGTTTTTTTTCTCATTTATTCTTGAATGTAAAAGAATATAGCTAGAATCATAGTGAGCTAGTATAATTATAAAACAAATCATTACTAGAACATCCCTACCAACCACATCTATTCCTAGAATTATCATCTCCAACAAGTATTCAATGTGATAAGTGTATTTCATCAAATAAAATAAGAAAACTTTCTAACTTTGTATGAATTGATTTGAGAGAAACTTTCACATGCCTAGTAAAAATATTCAATTGTGAGATCACTCAAAATAATTCATAATTACTTACCTTCATCCTAAAGACTCAAAAACACAAAAATACACCCAATCTGTAAAATAGTCCCTAAGTGTCAAGTTAATAATTTTCCTTTTTTATACAAGTCATACACTCAATTGGTTTGGATTTTAACTTTGTTATAGTTAGAGAAAACACAATTTTGAGCATTAGAGAAAGCTGAGAACAACTAATATAAGAAAGCAAGAAACTAGTCTATGAAAGTAAGAAATCTAATCTAAGAAAGCATAAATCTAATCTAATCATACAACTACATTCATATGTCCCTTATTAATCAATTGCATTATTAGATGATATAATCCTAAATTATTGTTTTAAGAACTATCCATTGACTAGATATGTAAGCTCATTTCCTTGGATGTCCTTTAGATGAAACACGTTATTTCCCATGATCTCTAAAATCTGGTATGGTCCAATCCATAGTGGGTAAACTTGTCATTTTGTCCTTTCTTCTCATGGGCCTTATCCCAAAGTAGCACTAGATCTAAAATCTTGAATTCTTTGATTTTTTCTCTCTTATTAAGCCACCTCTTAACCACATCCTAGTGTTTGTTGAATGTTTGTAAGGATTTAGTCCTTGAATCTTCTATCTTGATGTAAAGCTCTCTCCACTAGCCTACAGTTCTATTTCTCTTTATTTTCAAAGTGAAAATCTTTCTTGGCCATCACTAGGCCTTTTTGTCCAAATGGACCAAAACACAAACTCCTTGATTATCAATATTCCAAACACATAAGACACACAATCTCCTTATTACAAATTGTCTCAATCCCATCACTCATTAATGAGTAAAACACACATTTATCTTGTTTCACTATTTCTTCTTTCACAACATGAATTTACTGTTTCATTGAGTATGATCATAAAAAATCATATTATCCCTCATGCAACATGTATATTTTTCAAAACACTTATACTTTCCTTTACCATGCATAAGACAATCATACACAACTTTTTTCTGCCTTTAAACCACTTCTCATAGCCCTATTTTGGTTGAAATCCTATCTCTAAAAAAATTTATGATAGTCTAATACAAAAGTATCACCTAATCCAAGTAACCCTTTCCAAGATTCATCTTCATATGAAGTCTTGTTCCTCAACTCTTTTCATAAACCACTTTTTTACACACTTTTTATTCCTTGTTAAGTGCAAATTATGTCTATTAGGTTTTCTTGAATTATTTATACACATAGTTAGTAGTATAAGTACATGCAGCTCATGACCTATCTTGAAAACCCTTAAATCACCTAAAAAAAAGATGATGGCCTATATTGATACCAAGTTTCATAGTTTTTTGATGGATAGAATTCCCTATAACTTTTAAACCCTAGTTTAGGGTTTCTTTGTCTAAGTCACAATTGAGAGCACTCTAATTACTCATGCACCCTCAAAAAAATATGTCAAAGGATTTCACAAGCTTCCTATGGTTTTTATAACTATTATAAACCTATTCCAATCATCAATGATGACCCTAGAACCTCTGTTCATTCCACATACCTTAATCAATCCTCTACTATATAGGTAGATATAGTTTTCACAAACCACTGATATAGTATTATACTTTATTTCGTGTTTAAAACAATTTTTCAACCAAATATAGGTTACAATAACCTCTTACACACTATCTTTATTTTTGCTCAATCAAACACTACTCAATATATTGCTTTTTTTATCAATTCCAATGCATTTTTCCTTGACTAGGTATGTTCACATAGTGGTTGCAAACTTAAAGCACATTCATGAAATTAAAATGAATTCAAGCACATAAAACTATTCAAGATCCTAATGTATACTAAACATAGTTGAAACAAATCTTAATTACATATTCAACTCTTTTTTTGAGTTTAATGAAATACCATCATAACAATTTGGTAATAAGAATAGGGTCTATAGGTTTGTGGTGATCTTCCTTGTAGGTTTAGGTTCTAAAATAAAATCTACAATCTCTACTTAAATTAAAAATGTTTAAAAATACCATACATCATCAAGATAATTCTTTTACGAGTCTTTCTTACCTAAGTTAATCTTTTTCAAGGTTTATTGTATACCCCTACCTGTGTATGCATAATCTTACAAGTCTATTATAAAGTTGTAAACTAGGTTAGCATAAATGAGGATTACAATAAATTTAATCTTATTAAAATAACACTCTTTGAGAATCACCAATGAATTATACACTTCTAGAGATAAAACAATTTCAAAACTTTCTGCTTGAACATTTATTCATAATCAATTTCCAAACAATAAAGACTACAATCCCATGACAAAGTTTTAAATGAAAAATCAAATTTCATCTTCAAAACTAATCACACCAACTTTATTATTCTTATTTATTTTCATGAAACATAATTAATAAATGAATATACTTTTAAACCAAAACACCATTTTATTCTTTTGAGGCTATTGATCATTACAAAAATAATTACATAGTATTATATAACATATTGATTTTGGTAGACCTTCCTCCACTATTATTTGCATTATTCTCTCCCCCCGCTCTCTCTCTCTCAATCCCATGTTAGCTTGGGATTCATTGCATGTTATCACATGGGTGTGAGTATCTTTGAAAACTATTGGCTAGTAGCATCCCATTATTAAGATCTTATGGGCTATGGTATTTTTATAAGTGTGACCACTACCTATCTTTTGATGCAAATTCTCTAAAATTTCTTTATATTCCTTTATAGATACACACCTAAGGTGAATACCCTCATAATTTATTCTATAGAGGACTCCCTTATTAATCTTATAATGAGCAGCTTTGAACCTCAAAGATCTCTTCCTATTTTTATTGAGATCGAGGGGACAAGTTCCTTTAAGTAAATACTATATTATATAAATATACCATTCACCTTTAGATACTTGAGATTCACATACTTCTTAAAATAAGATGCATGGATATGGTTCAATCATAAGTTAAACAATGCCTTGGCCTTTAATGATCTTGGAAGGCTTGATCTCTATGTTTTATCATTCCATCTTGGCCATCTATTTACCTTGTCTTTCTCCTAGCTTGTTAGAATGATGAGCTTGATAGAAGGATATAAAATGGTGACAATGACTTTATTAATCAAGATGTAGTGTCAAAACTTCACTAATTTAACAAGGGAAATTTTTTTTATCAATCATAGAGTACCTGAGTTCTACATATTTCAAGTTTATGCTCATGAATGCAATTGGATGTTAAATCTCATTTTTATTCTACGTGATGAAAGCAAAAATTGAATTCTCTAAATAAAACAAGTATAGGTATAAATCTTTATTAAAATCTAGATTTATTAGCATTAGATCCTATGATATTGCATCTTTAATGTCTTGGAAGGACTTTTGGGCTTTAGTTGTCATCTCTATTTTGGCATCCTTCTTAAGCATGGCATTCAAGGGTTTGATGATCTCTACAAATATTGATATGAACTTCCTTATGAAGTTAATATTTTTTTAAAATGATTTGAGCTCCTTACTATTGGTGGCTAAATTTTGAAATCTCCTAAATTTGATCTGGATCAATGGTGATCCCATCCTTGGTGATGATTTTCCCTAATATCTTACCTTTAATCACTCTAAATATTCTCTTCTTTGGGTTTAATGAAATACCAAACCTTTTATATCTTCCAAATATATACTATAGGTGACTTATGTGGTCCTTCTGGTTTTTTGAAAACACCATAAGATCATCTATATATATGATTATGCATTTTCCTATTAGTCCTTTGAAAGTATGATCCATGACATGTTGAAAGGTAGATTGTACATTTATTAAGCCAAATGGAATCCTTTTGTATTAATAAGTTCCCCACTCCATAGTGAATTTCATCTTCATTTTATCTTCAAATTATACTAGCATCTTATTATAGCCTAAAAATCCATCGAAGAAGGAAATCATTTTAGAACTACTTACTATTTTTATCACCTCATCCAAAGAAGGCACAAGATAATTATCCTTTTTAGAAGCCTTATTTAGATACTTGAAGTCCACACATAATATTATCTCACCACTTTTATTTCTTACTGGGATTGAATTGGCCACCTAGGTAGAATGTCAAACTAGGAAGATGATTTTTACATTTAAAATATTTTCCACTTCTCTCTGAGTAGGATTGATTAGCCTTTACCTCTGTTTGAATGGTTTTTGATTTGGCTTCAATGGAATAATTTGAGTAATGACCTTTGGCTTATAAAATATTAGATCTTTGTATGTTCAAATGATGATGTCTCTTTTTTGGGTTACAGTTGATACCAATATTCACATAATGTAGGTTGTGCTCATCTCCTATATTTTCTCTTTTTAAATCTGCTTTATTGGCCTTTGCTTATCTTAGCTATTATTCCTAAGTATATATGTCAAATGGTCTCTCTAAGTATCACAAACCAATTGTAATTCAATTTCATTTAAGCTAAATAATACCCTCTTTATCTGATTCCTCTTGACATAGGTGATTAATGTCCTTATCATCGATGATTTGGGATTCAAATTCCCCTAAATTGGTCAGAAACTAGATAATTATTGGTTATCATCAAAGACTTAGAAATTTTATACATTATCTAGAATGGAGGGGCATGGTACCAATTCAATTGAGAACTTCTTTACCTTAGATTCTTGTAGTGGCTTTAGATTAGTAGTAGTAGCAGCAAATGAATCAGTAGTCTAATTTTTTTCTTTGAGAAGTGTTACGATATTTAAAGATTTAAATATTTCAATTAGGTCCCATGCTTTGTGATTCTATCTTTTCAAATATGATAGCTTACATTGATATTTATTTTTTATTTGTTTGACCACCAACTCTAAGTGACCAAATACTAGTATTTGCTTGACATTATTTTTGAGTGCAAACTATAATCCCAAAATTATCTCCTCATATTAAGATATGTTATTTGTACATGGAAATTATAAATTGTATGCTCCCAAGACTTTTATACCTTGTAGATCAACCAAATTGATACCTACACTTGATCCCTACTTAGATCTAGCACCAACAAAGTGTAAAGTCCATAGTTGATTAGAAACTTTATGTTCTAACTTCTATATTTTATTCTGCATAGTAAAAGTATAAATACCAAGGCTGGGTGATTTATACTTTACCTCTTCATTCTTGACATTGTACTCTATAATGGGATACTTCATTATAGGTTATTTTTCAATTCTAATTTGAATAATAACTCTTCTCTATGGCATCCATATATGAGAAATGTATATAGAAAGATATCCATTAAGTGTTTTAGACCAATCCCTACTGAATAACAGATTGTAGCCTTTAGGTAAGTCCACCACTAGAATATTGATGGTCATTCAGACTTTTGGCTCAGATGCTAATTGAATTCATCATTGTTTAATTCTCCAAATACTATGACCACTATCTTATCCAACTGAGAAACTATCCTCTTTGAAGGATTGGGTGTAAGACCAAGATTGTGGCATATATATGTAGGCATGAAAGTTGTAGATGCTCCAGAATCAATGTAAAAGTTATGAATGTTCTTATCAAATGCCTGAATAGTCAGTAGAAAGGGTGAAAATTCTAGCTTTCTCTTGTAGATGAAATTAGTCTTAGATGTTTTCAATTCATCTATAGATGCTTTCATTTTCTCCATAGGTGCCTTTCTAGTAATGGACTTATAGAGCAGATCCTTTGTTTAGTGATCTAAGCTAAGTCATGAAGATTTATATTTGCCTTGATCTTCTTCATATCTTTAACAATATCATATCCTCCTTTGTTTATCTTTTATTTTCTCTACTACTAATTTATCCCCTTTGAAGGGGGTGTATTATTATCTACCTTGGGATTAAAAGCAATCATCATGGTATTTGGAAGAGTTGATATTGTAAGTGGTTACTTATTCCTTATATTGTAGGTACCTATTTATAACTACTAGAAGGTGTGAACTTCATCCATGTTGTCTTCAATCTCATTGTCATCTTCACCTAGAAAAGGAAACTCATGAGTTTAAAAGAATATGGTAGTGCTAAAAGAAATAGGATCTAGATGGTGCTCAAGTGGATTATGCATCTAATATTGTTTAATAACCTCTCTCTAAAATATTTTGAATGATGTGAAAAATTCAATGTAGTTGATTTCACCATGCTTGATAGTATTTTGAATTCTACACCAATTGGGAAGGGTCATCTCTACTATGTTGATCTATGGAAGCTTATTACATTATTCCAACATGTTGAATGGTTTGTTGTACCTATAAAATCCAATATTTTGATTTCTAATTGGGCCATTTGCATTACCCATCTTTCTTTTCATATTTAGGAAATCATTTCTCAACTTTTAACAACTTTTTTAATAGAATATAGTTCTTCCTTTGTGGAATACATACCTTGTAAAATAGTGATGGGAAACGCAACCACTTTCTAGTTCTACTAATAACCATTGCCTATTACATGATTGTTCAAGTAGATAAAATAATGTTATGTTATTTATCTCAGTGGAGGTAGTGTATATAACTAGTTCTTATTATATGCTAGGACATTCTACCTTACATGTGAAATTAGATTTATTGTTGGAAAAGTGTTGTTGATATTAGGTATTCCAGGAAATTAAGGATTGAGATACCTATCCATGGTGATAGCCTATGTGAATAATAAAACCAAAGTATTAGCCATAATGTATCTTCTTAAGAACATAATAGTGATAGGATCCAAGTCATTTTTGTACATTTCCAATGTTAATTCTACCTCTAGTTTATATATTAGGGTCAACCAGTTGTATATCTTCTACCATATTGAGTTGAAAGCACAAATGGACTCATTAGGTTTTGTCTTCATGCTATTGAAGTACTAGTATACCAAACCAGGATTGGTGACCTATCCAAACTACATAAGAAAAGCTTTTTGACATTCATCCCAAGAAGTGATGGAATTTTAGGTTCAATTTAAATACTAATCATAAGTAGAATCCATCAAAGTAAAAGTGAATAATGTACATGCAACTTCCTCATCTACAACATTCATTAATCTTAAAGTAGCTTTATCTGATTTGATATTTTCCTCTATTATCCTTACTCCTGAAGGAGAAAAGGATGCTAAGTACTTTTTATGATTCTAAAGAAAATCATGCATGTCTTCTAGATGGTGATAGTAGATCTAGATAATTAAGGTGATTGCTAATCCATTGGTTGATTAATAGGTAAAGGGTTCCTTACAAGTAAGGGTGTTACTATAGGAGGAGGGTTGTTCTATACTGGGGCTATTATCACAATTCTTAGTCTCTTATAATTTATCAAGGGTGAGACCAATAAAACATCCTAGGAATTAGATCTGGTCACTCTCCTAGTTAACTCTACTACAACCTTATGCAAAGGATAACTACTACTATCAGAGGTGTTGGACCTCCTTCTACCACCAATTAATTATTAGTGTGGGTTTTATGCACACCACAACCATAATGAGGTAACCTCTAACATTTTAGGATCTCAATGGAGACAAAATCCACTCCAAGGCACAAGTTATAGGTATGTGGTTTATTTTAACCTATTTATGCAATAGAAGGTATGGCATGCAGGTTCTTGATGAGGTTTTTAGATGGAGGTGTGGTTTCTAATATGAGTAGTAAATATCTAAGTGAACTGGATGGGTGGTTGGATTATAATATACAGTGGGAAGGTCTAAAAAACAAACTCAAAAAAGGAGGGAAGAGTAAGGAAAAAATTAATCTTATGTGGTTTTTATGAACTACTCCCCTAACTAGTTTCTAAATAACAAGTACTCTCAAAACCTATGCTTGATGCTAGCATAAATTTCACACATACATTCAGACACAACTAAGAAGTCTAACGAAATAAAGATACAATAAATTCATAAGCCTTAGACAAAGGTTTCTCCTTTTAGCGTAGATATTGCACACCCTTAATTAAGATATTATGGCTTAGGCTAATGAACTATTTGAAGTAGCTATTACACACACAGAAAAATACATCTAAGAAAGAAATCATGCACAACCATAACTTATGAATCAATTTTAACTTAACTATATTAATCAATATATTTACCAATCCTTGAGTAGTTGTTGCACACTTATAGATTCATATATCAATAAAAATAATCAATAATATATTCACATATTTTTTACACTAAATATTATTGAATCATACAACCAATAAAAATAATAATTGATTACATAAAAATTGGAAATAAAATCCACAAACACATTTGCTAATGATCAAAATTGGTGTTACTCCTATATTCAAAATTCTCTAACAAAAATCCAAGTTGGATTATAATTATCTTTATAGGCTTGGAGAAGGGGTCACCTCATCCTCCAAGTTCATGCAATGTCAATACATGTGATAGTTAGAACATGTAGTTCTAACTATGCTCTAAACCTATATAAGAGTCTACTTATAGTTATCTATTTTAAAATAGTCTTTACCAAAGCTATGAAACATGGGCATGTGTATAAAGATAGATTAGATTTTCTACAGTAACTTGAATTATATAAAAATTAAAAATAGATGCACCATTTATCCAAACTATAGATGCCTCTATTTTTATAGATTGTTAGAACAACCTATTGATCTTTTAGAATAATAGTCTTTAAAGAAAACTTAGATATATGCATTAAGTACAAAAATTGCTTTACCCATATTTTTAGAACTAGTGGCACTACTGTTAGTCATGACTAATCTAAACTATGAGTTGCATACTCACTTGTGCCTTTTATAAAATCTAGATCTTCACTTTTATGTCCACTATTTAAATCAAAACATGCATGTTCAAATTCCTAGTCTTAACTATGAATCCCAATGTTTGTTGATAAATATATCATAGTCCAAATATATTTATGTTCTATCCATAATGACATGTTATATTTCAAAATGTGATACATGTTAACACTTGATTAAGTATAAAAGAATTTCAAAAGTGTATTTAGGATTCACACCATTGATATTTTTCATGATGGAACATGAGCATGCCACTTGGTAGTTTTGTTTGGTCTCTATGTGATTTGAATGTTTTTATGCTACCTAATATCTCTTTGTGTGTTCTGGGACCTTTGAAAAGTCCATATTGATCTTTCAATATCTATTTGTTTTTATTTTTTTTTATCTTAGTTCATTATATTTTAATTCTTTAACTCATGGACTCCCATTAGCTTGACATTTATCATTCCCTAATTTGCTTTGCTTTAATTGTGTATCATTTCATAGTTGTTGAAGACCTCTAATCTATATGTATTGAGCTCTCTACTTCTTCTTTTAGGTCATTAAATCTATATGTTGAGCTCTCTTGATGGTGACACTTATCACTATCATCGAGTTTTGACATTTTAACTTGTTGTCACTTCATTTGATCAAATGGACCCAAGCAACATGTGTCATAGGATCTTGGTTTGAATTTGATCATATACATTATGAGATTTTATTTAAAGTTTGTATGACCATCAAATGACATCCTCATGACCATTAATGACATCTATGTGATTAAAAAATTTAATCTCAAAATTTTATCACATTATCAAAGTTGAATTTGATGTTTGCATGACCATCATATGATGTCTATGTGGTAGTCAAATTTAATTCCATGAATTGACATGTGTCATTTCCTCAAGACTCCCTACTTCTATAAAAATATATGACAAACTTAGCATAATTATTTGAAAAGATATTAAAGGAACCTTCATGAATATTTTGTCTAACATTTTAATATTTATGAAAATACGATTGAGATCTTTGGCTAGAATCTTAAATAAAGCTCAAAACATAATAAAAATATCTCCAATGCAAGAGTGCCACTTGGCAGTCTAGCCTTTCTTTTTGGGTAATTATGTAAGAAAATTGTCTTGGGACTTATGAAGGGAATTATTTAGGACAAAATATCCATAAAAATTCTAATGAAGGGTTCTTTTCTCTCTGACAAAATGTCCACAGGAATTCCTTAAAGGGGTGGTCTCAAAAAGGGTTGAAGGGCAAGATGTTTTAAATAAAATGTTTGAAGGAAGGGGTTAAAGGATGAAATATCTTAGACAAAATGTTTGAAAGATTTGATTAAAAGAGAGAAGGCCTAAGACAAAACTATAAATGGGTAAGTATTGGAGGAAAAGGATCCATGACAAAATTCCCTAAGGGTAACCAAAAAAGACCCAAAGGTTACTTTTTAAAAAGGTTGAAGGGTATGTCCAAAAAATCTAAAGGGCATGTATCCTTTAGGGGAATTATTTTTAGACTTTTACATTAGACAAAATGTCCCAAACAAAAATTCCAAAGGAAATGGACTGGGACAAAAGTCCTGACGGATAGGCTCAAAGGGGATGAAGGATCTACTTCATGGAAAAAATGCTTGAAGGGTCTACTTCATAAGACAAATCTTGATGGGAAAAGTCCTTTCCAAAATTTATAAAGGGTAACCAAAAAAGTCTTGCAGGGTACATTTTAAAATGTTTGAAGGGTATGTCCAAAAAATATGAAGGGCATGTGCCCTTGACAAAACTTCTAAATGGTAAGTCAGAGGCAAAGTGTCCTTTCAAAAAGTCCTAAAGGAATTGTTTCAGGGGTATTGTTTCAAATAAAATGTTCATAATAATTCATCAAAAGGGTCTTTATTCTCTCAAAAAAAAAGTTTGAAGGAATTTTTTGGCTTGGAGAAAGTGTCGCAAATAAAATGTCCAAAGGAAACATTTAAAAGGCAAAGGTGTAGGACAAAAGTCTCAAAATAAATATGTAGACGAGATAAAAGGGAAATTGAAAATGTGTGAAAAAAATTCTATCAAGAAAATGGACACAACAAAAATGTTGAAGGACACCTTTCATAAATCCCAAAAGGTAGGTTGGCAAGGCAAGAAAGACACTTTAAAAGTCTCGAAGGGAAATTACAAAATTTTGGAGAGTAATTTGGAAATAATCTAAAGGGTCCACTTTGTAGGGCATCTATCCATGAAAAAAGTCCCAAAGGATCTACTTTATAAAGACCAAAGGAAAATCTCAAAAATGTCAAAGGGTAAGTTTTAAGGGGCCAGAGGGTAATGTCAATTATGTCAAGCAAAATTCCCATGGATAAAAATATTACAAACCAATTCCATCAAAGGAATTGTTTTAGAAAACAATTCTACAACATTTTCTCTAATAAAGATATTTTTTAAAGAATTCATGCACATAAAAATTCCTAACAAAGACAAAATAAGATAAGTCCTAAGAGGATAGCAAAAATAGTCCCCAAAAATATAAGTCAAAACATAAAGCCTGAAGTAATAAACCTGATAGAACAAAATATTTAATCTATGAAAACACAATATCAATACCATATTTACAAATTATAAGAGGTTGAATCATGATCCTTTCCAAGAATTTTCATAAACATATAGAAGAGGGTGTCAAAATCAAGACAATAATCTGGAAAAAAAATTGGTACCCATTTCCTATGGAAAGAAGGGGATGTTGGGTCCAACAATGTCAAAATAAAGACCAAGGCTATTTGTTATGGCCAAAAAAATAGTTCACTACTCCTGAGAAACTATATCTACTAGGATAATATATTTTATCAATATGATAGATAATACCAAAATGTATGGTATATGTAGAATAAAATTATGAAAATATTTGATAATTATGCATGGCTAGTATAATAAAATGTTTAGCTGGCATAATATAAATACTCAACTAGTTTTGATATTATGAGTTTTAGTCAATATAATATAAAAATGTATTTCATAGTACCATAGGTTATGGATAGTGTAGCTAAAACATTTCCATCACTGATACCATATGGTACGGATAGTGTAGATGAAAACTTTCCATGGCTAGTACTTTAGGTTATAGCTGGTGCAATTAAAAAAATTCCATGCCTAGTATCATAGGGTATGGTTGGTGCATTTGAAATAATTTCATGGTTGGTACCATATGGTATGGTTTATGTAGTTGTAAGAAAACATTACATGTATTGTATGGTATGGTATACATAGTATAAAATTAGGAGAATTACTAATATAATATAATTTATGGACTTGAATTTTTGTTTTTATTAATTTCATATTTACTTTCATATATTTGGATCAAAATATTATTGTATTTTTTTTTGATATTTTTTAGATGCACAAATGAGTTTAAAGGATCATGGATGCCAACTATCATTTGGGTCTATTAGAGACACTATCAGTGATAGACATAGTTCAGATAATGATGTTTATATTTGGTGTCAACAAAGAGATGTATCATGTGCCTAAATGATGTACCCATTTGGATACAATAAATTAAAGGCACCATGATTATTTTTTGAATTAATATATATATTAGGTTCACCATGTATAGATATGTGTGGTTACCTAATGTAGTATAAGACTGTATCCATAGGGTTAAGATAAGGATACAAGGCTATATAGTGTGAGTGACCTCTCATGTTCCTACTTTGGAAACCATCATGAGGTATCATATTTTATGGACACACTATAGGGGAGTATTGGAGGTTTGGCTATGATGTCCAACCAAATTTTAGGTGAGGGGATAGATTCTTATTACATGACATTTTAATCAGTGGGTTGAGTAACATCTATATGACCATGTACCTATGATATTTGGATTACCAAAACTAGTGGTAACTTTGGTCATATCACCCATTATTTTTGAGTCATGCTAGATAACCATGGGGGTAAAGGGACTAGGTGTGATATTTTTAGTCCCATTGGTGAGACTCATCAACCTATGGTGTCTAGATGGAATTTGTATAATAAATGATCAACATGAGGAGAGAGAAGAGGAGGGAAAAAATTGGTGGCTACACCTTGTAGATACATAGACCCCTAAGTGGGTTCATAGACAATATAT
>JARHVA010004155.1:1502500-1627500 GCA_037957365.1 Torreya grandis
TCCTCATCCCTAAGGATGATGACCAATTTCCATTTGTTGGGAAGAAGGGGGAGAGTTATTTGGTAGTTTAGTAATTGAGAATAAATGAGTAAAGATAGATTAAAATTTATGGGATGACTCACATATTAGTTTAAATTTTCTAAGATGACTCATAAGGTGTATGAGGAAGTTGAGGAAGGTGGATGGCTAAGTCAAATTTGGTTGAGGCAAATGTAGAGGTGGACAAGGTGGAAAATCTAGTTTTTTATTAGTTTTAGAAGAAAATACATGTGTGTGATTATATTAATTAATAATTTTAAAATTTGATGATAATAATGTTAATATGAATTTTAATTTGGGATGGTAAGGGTTAGAGTGTCAATGTTATTTTTAACACTAAATGGTTGAATTTAGGTGTCTAAATTTTCCCCTCTTTTAAATGGTGTTGTGAAGCAATGTCATTTCAAAGAATAGACAAAAATTACATAGATGATGATTATGGAGAAATTATTTTCCATAGATAATTAGGAATGATTGTGATGATTCTCCCTCAAGTGTACTTGAAATAAAATAGATGATAAATCAAAATATTTGAAGGGAAGATGATGAGATGGTTACCGTCAATAATGGAGATACTTGGTAGAGTTCATGTAAAACTATTTTACCCTAAGTGTAAAATACTATATAAATAGATTATAAATATAATATTTCTCATCATAAACTACATTCTTGGATCATGCTCAACGAATTAGGGTTCATAGGAGTAGATGTGGGAATGAAATATCCCAATGATGGTAAGTTGCATGATGTAAAATGAATATATATATATATATATATATATTATCTGATGTGTGATAAAATTTAACATGATTGATAATTGAAAGCATTTAGGGTAATAATAGAGTGATGGGGTAAATATATAGGGGTTATAGATATTTTGAAATTTATTTGTTCAATTTTGTTTGAGATTTTTGATTTCATAGTTATTTTGAGTGGTAATTTTGCTCTAGATCATGAGAAGAATATGGACCAGATTCTACTAGATAGGCATCATAGTGAGTGGGTATGAGACTACTATAAACCATAGGGGTGTGGTGATGCAGTAAGTTACAATTTTGGTTTTTGTGTTTATATTTTAGGATCATTTAATGCTAGGAAAAATGATGAAAATATCTCACTATTTCTTAAATGGTATATTCAGCATTAATTGTGGGAAAATTGTGAAGGAAAATGGTTAAATTATCTAAACATCAAGGTGAAAAATTTTGTAGTGAATTCATTAATGTCCATGGTAAATTCATTGATAAGAATAATGAAATTGTTAAAATTCATGGTGAATTCACCATTAGTAGTGGTAAATTCATCATTAGTAGCGGAAAATTTGTTAGATAAGAATATGGTAGAAATTGAATCAAATTCATCATATTAATGGCAAAATCATCCTAAGGGGATAGAAGATAAAATGATTTATTTTGGGGTGATCACAAATAAGTAAAATTAGTATTTTGAGAAGATTAATTAGCTGAATAACATCAACATAATTCATGTTTGATTGTGTTGGAGATAATACCAAAACTATGTACATGAGAGAGGTTATATATATCTCTAAAGTTGATAAATAATTTTAATGATTATGATTTTAGGATATTAAAGGCCATAATATTATCATACATAGTGTATACTACTAAGATAGGGTATAAAATGCATATTGGTGACATTGGTCATAAGCTGGCATAGCATACCAACACATTTCACCTACCAATAAGTCAGATGATTATGACATTATAAGATGCATACAAGATTTTGGGGATTATGATATAAGGCACACAAGTGTACTAGAGTGAGGGTACATAGGTGCTGATGTTATATAGAGTGTTTGGGTAGGATATATTACTAGTGATAAGGGTAGTGATTGATATTTATTACAACATGGGATTGAAGATAGACACATTGATAAATGTGTTGATGGTTGTTTTTAGTGGCATTCTGCTACTTGATAAGAGTGTGATGCTACTCCCAAAAATATTTTTATAAGTGATTAGAGACATGTTATAAAGTTACATAGTTTTCATGGAGTTTATGCATGTAAAATCATGTATACATGGATTTACACCATGTGGCATATACAGGTGGGGTGTCTAAAATATCATCTACACTATTTTAGGTGTGGTCATGGGATCACTTAACAATTGAGCATCTAGTGGGTTAGTTAAGGGGTAGAGGGATTAAGGAGCCTTTTGCATACAAGTGGCACATTATTATATGGGTATAAAGGGCACATTTATGAGATGTTAATTTTTTTAGGATGGATTTAAACAAGGTAAGAGTTTAATAGGTTATATTAAGGGTTTAAAAATAGATCAATCCACACTAGAGATAGGAGGTGATACACATCAACTAGGTGATGACAATGTGCGACATTATTAGGTATCATGATTAATATCATTGAGTGATATAGACTTCATAGAGTGATGAGGTAGATTGGTATCAAGTAGGGCAACCCAACAAGTCTTAATGTGTTTTATCAAGTAGTATAAGAGATATGAAATTGAGGTGTAAGGATTTATCCTAGGATTATAGATAAGAGTTGGTCATAGTTATAGATAGTGATATTATAACTAAGGAATGATGTAGTGGATACATGACTATTTATGATTATAATACATGGTGAGATCAATATAAACTATATGCAATGGGAAATGTAGTGTATCTAAAAATAAATCTTATCTCATAGAAGATAGATCCTACTTACACTTCTAATTAGGGATATATTAGATAATCAGGGTCATGACCAATATGGATCTACTAGACCTAACCAATAGACCTCTTACCATAATAGTATCACTATGGAGGGTTCCAAAGCCTGTAGTCAATAAAAATTATGCAATAAACCTAAATAGGTCTTATGTTTTCATATTCCCTAATCTAATAATAGGTAAAGTAAAAATCTAATCTAGTGCTCATGAAAATAGGAAAAAGGGTTCAACTAGTTAGTTTAATGATTCCTAAGAGCATAAGAACTTCAAAGAACTCGATAATATGTTTCAAAACATGGGAAATAAATTAGTGAATGTGAAGAGACAATAAGATCAATCAAATAAACCTTATTAGGCCCCATATCATCCCCAATAGTCTTAGTAATCCAATAAACCACCCTTCAAATGAAATTTCTAAGGATAAGGATAAGGACAACACAACTATTCTAGGAAAAACAATTACAATCCCAATACTATGAGTGCTTCCAATAACTTAGTCTATGTTCAGAATAACATTGCACAAGAATTTGAGGTTTTTGCACCTTGGAATTAGTCTTTTAATAAAATTATTTTCCCAAACATCTAGTTAATTTAGTCTTTCAATGATCAATGGCAATAGGATTATAGTTATGGTTTTCATCAAGCTCTCATAGCTCAGAATATAGAAGTGCCTATGTTGACTAAACCAAAATAGAATAAACAAGGATAAGATCCTAATAAATAACAAACCTATTGGGTATTACACTAGTTGGTTATGAATAATGAGAGTGTTATGTTTACATTAATAGACTAGTTTTAGACAAGGAAACATTCCAGTGGTAGCCAACATAAGGTTCAAGAGAATGAACATAAAGGGAAACAAATAAGTAGTTAAAGAGTCTCTTACTCTTACTCTATTAATATCAAATCCAAATGATCCTACTACTACCCCAAAAGTTCTAATAACTCAAAAAAATAAGAACCAAGGTGACACCTTTGTACCAGAAAACTCCCAAGTTTAAAGCATGGTTGTGGCTCCCAAACCACAAACAAAGGTTGGTGGTGTATACACATAATATTTTCAAATTTTTATCACTTAATGACACTCTCTATCTTGACTAAACTTGTCAAGTCTCAATATCCCTGAGTGCATGCCTTAAAGGGTACATTGAGAAAGTCGTGGGTAGTCTATTGGTGGTTCATAGGATTATTGTCCCTTTTACCACTTGTTATCTAAACACTTGTCTCCTAAAAACTATATCTCTAATATTGTTCTTCTATTTTATAGAATCATCAGTAATTTACTAAATTTGTACCTCTTTTCATCACCTAAAATCTGTTTTGACGGTTTACAGTACTAAGTCAACTGGGTTGACCTGGTACTCTTATGGGTGAAATTTATTCAGGGTGTAGGTCAGCTCATGGCTGACCTAATGAGTTTTTTACATAACCATACTAGGTCTACTAGGTCTACCCTATCAGTCAAAACTTTCATAATAGTTTAGGATTAAATATGCCTATATAAACACAATAATTTAACCATTATTTAAAGAAGAGAAGAAGAAGTAGGATCTAATTCACATATGCTTATCCGCCATTCTTATTGAGGAAAAAACATAGGGTTTCATAATTTATTTGGAGATACACATATTATCTTATGGATAATTATTTTTCATGCATTGATAGGTTGTGTAGTTTAGAGATTATTTTTTTTGTCATCCTTACATAGCATAACAACCTATTGTGAAGAAGCTTGTCCAAGGGAGAGATTAAGGCTTGGTGGGTTCATCTTCAAAAGGTAAATATTCATAAATTTGCTCCTCCTTTATAAGAGTAGATAAATATTCATTTGTACTACTCCTTCATGCAATATTATTACATAAACATTTATGTGAGTATGTAACTCTTATGCATGTTTAATTTTTTGGTTTATGACCCCCACTTTGTGCCACAAGCTTTGGTGAGCACTATATTAGACTTTACTTGTTATTAGTTTACTAAATATGAAGCATAGACTTAATTAGGGTTATTGTGTGATTTTGCTTAAATGGAGGCTTTGAAACCCCCCTAGTGTGCTTTATTATGATAAGAGATCCCCTAATTTGGTCCAGCATATCCCCATATTGGTCATGTTATCAATTATCTAATGTATCCCCAATTAAAAGTGTAAGTATGATCTATATTATTTGAGTTAGGATTTATTTATAGAGATTATGAATTTATGATTGCATACATTCTGGTGAGCTTGATGTGAATGTAACCCTTATAGCTTTTAATGCATGTTTTTCATTATTTCATTATTTTATCTATTATCTTTCTATATTGTGAAGGTTTATAGTGTCAATATAGTTTCTAACTTATATACATATGTTTAACACATAGTCTCATCAAAATGACTCTATTATATTTATATAGGTCTTCATTAGATACATGCTATTAGGTTAAACAAAATGACACAGTATAGGTTTTCACTTTTAGACAAGTTACTAGGTTGACCCTATCAACATAGTACACTTTGAGAATTCCATAAAATATACTAGATCATCATTGTTGGTATAGTATTCTTCAAGGCTTTATAAAATAGGAAATTGTAGAACTAGGTCGACCCAATCGACACAGTTGGCAAAATTTGAAAGTAAAAATTAAGGCATTCAATAAAAATATCACTTTCCTCTACATCTTATAACCCACCAAGGTTCCTTTATCTCTTTATATTTTTTTAATTCCTTATAGTTCTATTTTTCATAATTTGTAGTCTTTAAAACTACCCTTATATGGTAGACTAGGTTGACCTTATCGACCTAGTTTTGTATTCTGTCTTGTATCTGAAAGACTAGGTTGACACTATCAACATAGTTTTTAATAGACCCTTGATTCAATAATATAATAATGATATTATCAACTCTGTACTATAATATATGCATACACTATTGTCTAAACCAACATTTTATAATACAACACAAAGTCTAATTATGTGGTTTTTCAATATACCATTTAGTTACAATATTTTTCTCTTTATTTTACACACTACCAAATCACATAATCTTCAAACACATTTAAACATATGTCTACCCAAGGGTTACCTACTTGGATTTCATCACCAAGGGGAAACATGACTTGGTTTTATTTCCAAGTATAAGAACATGGTTAATGGTATATATATTGCCAAAGCATCTGACACCTTTAACACCATAGTGTGTGAAGTGAGGTGGTAAGCCCCAATACTAGGCTATTTCTATTGATAACATAGATCCATTTCAGCTTAAACCTCTTGAAACCATCCATAGATTTCTTTCTAGTTCCCTACTTACATCCAAATTCATATAACACTTAAAATAATACTATAAATAATCTAAAAACATTCAAGATGACCACTTAACATCTACTTTCAAAGTTGACTACTTGTTCTTTTCTCAATTATATGTTGTATTTAAAAAAATTATATTGACCAGTGTTGGTGCAACATTTTATGTTGTGCACCTCAATTGGATCATCCTCATTGACCCAATTGATTGTGTGTTTCCTTTCATTTCTTTCTTTAAAAAGTATTTGCATAAGTTATCTTGTTTTAGTACATAGTCATTATGTTTGACATAGTCTCTTACAAACTATCTATTTCCCTTACCTACAATACTAAGTTGACCCTATCAACATAGTATTAATTTTTCCCTTCAAGATATAGTACTAGGTTGACCCTATTGACTTTATATCCTTTTTTTCCTATTTTTTACCCTAGGTTTTAGTACTAGGTCAACCATGTCGACTATGTATCCTTATTTTCTTAGCCTTTAGACCCTATTTTTAGTATTAGGTCAACCTAATAAACTCTATACTCTAATTTGTTCCTTCCTATTTCCTTTCTTTTACGTCACCTTTGCCTCACTTATTCCTTCACCTTGATCATAAACTTCTTATTTTAAGACAACACTAAGTTGAATTCAATGGATATGATGAGTCCTACCAAC
The DNA here is from genome assembly GCA_037957365.1 of Torreya grandis. Lineage (NCBI taxonomy): Eukaryota > Viridiplantae > Streptophyta > Pinopsida > Cupressales > Taxaceae > Torreya > Torreya grandis. The sequence continues at coordinate 1,509,180 of JARHVA010004155.1, forward strand.
CATCATAAGGTCTTCCATAAGTCGATTGTGGCTCCTCTCTTAGATGAGAGTAATGTTCACATATCCACTTGCATAATGAACTATGGGACCCCTCCTCATTCCTCTACACTCCATAATCCTCTCTTCTCACTTGAAGATCAACCTAAATTAGAGTATACACTTGAAATTCTCTTCTTTATCTTTGAATTGCATCAACATCAAGGAAAGGATCCTTTTATCATTTACCATCTCATTAATACTGGTCAATTTGAGGAACCTCATTCACCTTCTCCCATTTTATCATATGGATTTGGTGATACTAGATTATTTTCTTCTCAATTTATTCCCTCTATTTTGACCCCTTCTCATACCATGACTTATTATTCTTTGACTTCCTCTACCTCCATGCTCAGTATCTCCACTAACATGGTAGGTTTCATATCTAATGGCCCTCTTCTAAGGTCTACTCTCATAAATTATTACACTAGTGCATCATTTTATACAAATGGTAGTCATTCCTCTAGTGATCTTTCTTCTCATCCCTTTACTAGTCCATCTTTTGCCACATAAGCAAATTTTGACACTAGTACCTTGCATTACATTACATCTTCTCAAGCTCCTATTAATACCCATATGGGTAGCCAAAACACTAATTCCAATTCTAATGATTTAAATAATTTCAATAATATAACTCAAACTCATAAACTCCTATTATGAACTCTTAATCAAATAAATTATTTTCAAGCTAATAATTCAAATCAAATGATGTAAATGCAAAACCACCTAATCCATCTCCAAACCCACCCTCAATAAATGCCATAGGTCACACATAATATAAATGTTCCCCCACCTCCTCTTTAGGATTCACATGGTAATCTTATCTATCAACCTTATCTTGTCTACAGTACCATTAAGCATCTTCAAAATGAGCCTCTTAAATATCAAATTTATAATATATATATAGGAGGTATAACACCTACCATTTTTTACAATGGGTCAACTTAGCCTACTCATCATCTAAAAACATTTAGAAATCTATATAAAGACTAGGTCAAATTAAATACCTTTTCCACTATGAATATGTTAGATAAAACTCTCACAGGTGATGCTTGAGATTGGTACAATAAACTTAAAACTCATTCTATTACTATTTTAGAAGATTTATTAAATGCTCTAGTCCAAGAGTTCCAAACTAGTAATCTTCTAGAGAATACATTGGCCCATTTTATCAATTGTAAGAAACTTAAAAATAAAATTTCCCACTTTTTTTTTAAATGATGTAATACATTATCCAATAAATTTAAACATAAAATGGCTAATGGTAACCTTTTCCATCTCTTTACCAATGCTTTTTTCCCAAGTTACAATATCAAGTCCAAACTCTCTCTTCACATACTTTGAAAGAGGCTATTGACCAAGACAAACATCAAGATTTATTTATGCATCAATTAAATCCATCCAAACCTTCTATGGGTAATCACATGTTAATAAATAATAATAATAATAATAGTCATGCCACCAATGACAGTATCACAAAATCTTATGACACCATTCACATTATTCAAGCTATTGTTCCTAACCAATCTTTAAAACTAGCTTCCTCTTGTAACCAATTTACCTATCCTCATTTATCTTCACCTAATAACATTAATGTTCATAAACCATTATCCTTAATATAATTATTAAAACTTACACCAAGGCCTCTTCCATGAGAACATGATCCCACTCATCCTATGAAATCTTTGTATGATCCCAATAAATTTTATTGGTTTCATGTTAGTTAGGTTCATTCTCATGAGACCTGTAGCTAACTTCATAATTTGGCTATGAATTTTATTCTTTTTCCCAATTTTGACCATGATTATATCATTAAAATATTCCAACAAGCCTATGACATTGCTTATAAATCCCATAAAATAAATACTAAATCTCAAGATAATGCTCACTTGGCCATATATAAATGTCCTCTTCCAAATCACTAATATAACCAAGGCATGTGTACCACTTCTACCAATAATTTATAAAGTCTAATTGACCCACCTTGTGAAGATAATGTGGTTAATATGACTAATATGTGAAGGGTGGTTCTTTCATTGATCCTCAACCTATCTACACATTTTCATTATCACAAATTTTCTTTGTTATGCAAGAGTCCTCTCTAACTAACTTAAATGAGTTGGGGCAAGATGAACTTATAAATTTTATTTAACCAATTTCAAATACTCCCTTAGATAAAACTTCCCATTCTATTTCTACCATCCCTTCATCTTCTTTACCTAACACTAATGATACGCAAGCATGTATCAACACTTCTTCTACACTTTTTCAAAACTAGCCTACATCAACAAATTCATCTTCTTAGCACAATCTACCAACTTGTTATCTCACTAAGCCTTCTACCTCTTATCAACATAGAATACAATGTACTTGAACTCATCCTTCCAATGACCTCTTTAAACACTATGCACCTCTTTCTAACAATATTATTATGGGTTATGATAAGTGGGATCCTATCACAAAACTCACCAATCTCCCATTATAAATCCCATTTATTAATCTTATGATGACCTCTCTACATCATCAAATCCATCTTATGTATATTTTATTCAAAATTAACATCCCTCATCCTCCCTTATCATAATGTGAAGCAACCTTATATAGATATTATTATAGCATATTGTTACAATGTGAAGAGATGTCCATCCATGTTGATGACATAATGGACACTTCTCTTTTCCTCAAATTTCCCATCACTTCCATGTTTCCTGATGAGATTATATTTCATGAAAATGATCCTCCTCTATTCATTAGTGTGTAAATTAGTGATATCTAAGTCAAGAATGCCTTGATTGGTGAGGGTTATGGTACTTGCATTGCCTCACTAGATTTTGTAAAAACCCTTGGATATTCTAAATTCAATATCAAATACACATGTAGTGAATTTTAAGACTATGATCCAAGTCAAATACCTCCTTTAGGTTGAGTGTGGCTCCTTATTACTATCCCATCTTTCACCATTCATGTGAAGGTGATGATTTTTAACTTTCCTCTCTCTTACAACATTTTGTTTGGTAGGCGATGGACTCACCATATGAGATAAATTACTTCTTATGCTTAATAGTGTGTTAAATTCCCTCATAATGGGTCCATATATAAGATTTAGGGTGACACTAACCATTGAAATTTTAAATAATTATAAGATTACGGTGTATTCAAGATTCTTACCCTTAAACCCTTACTAAGTGTTCCATTTTTTGAGTCTTAATGATTTAACTTTGAAACCAATTTCACTTAAGGTTGTAATAGTCATCCTAAACTCATTGGGAATATTCACCATAATCTCCTTAGATTCTGATGATGATGAGCCTGATGAGATCAATCTCAAAATTAAAACTTCTGATCTCTCACCTCATCTCATTTCTCAATAGCCCACTTATTTTCAACCTCATTCTCATCAACCACCTAGTGATGACATCCTTATTATCTTAGCTAAGACTCAACATTACATTCATCACACCTCATCAGATGACAATGTCATCCCTAACTACATCACTAATCTTCATATGCCTGATTATAATGATGGTTATACCTTAGATGATCCACTCTAAGGAGGTGTTTTTCAAGACCATGATGCTAAGATTATCCATTATCATTCTTCTTTACTTTAATATTTTATTATATCTTCCAATATTCCATTTTTTATCATTCCTAATTTTAACATTTTTCCTCTTTATTGAAGGGTAGAGATGGTGTAGACACCTCTAGTTTTTGAAGAACCTTATATGATTATTATTATGGATCATGATATGGTTGGGCCCTATCACTTTAATAGGTATTATGACCCTTATAGCATGATTATCCCTGAGATGCATGTAACTCTCCTTTAGCCTTCTATAAACCCTACCCCTCCCTCAATAGAGCTTAGTTCAGATCTTATTCCTACACCTACTCTAACTAAGTCTACTCTTGATCATATTTCTCTTTCTATCTATCCTTTTTCTATTTCTCCACCATCACCACCTTCTCTTGGTGATGGTTTTCTTCCTTTACTTTAGTTGTCTCCTTCACCCACTAAATGGGTTGATCAAGATTTCCAAACTCCTTCCACTTTTGTTATACCTCCTCCTATGAGTACACCTACCAAGACCAATCATAGATGTATCTATTACTTTCACAACATAGATAACCATTCATCCATGCATTATCATAAGCTATAAAAAATTGACACTTTGCATCCTTCTTCCCCTCAACCCTTAGACAAGGCTATACCTCCTATGAAGGTCATACCTAAATATATTCTTAAGTATGGATAGGTATATTATCTCTAGAACCAATGTGACACCCATCATATTAATAATTTTTGCATCCTTCAGTAACATCTTAAAGATCACCTTTTAACTATTTTTGCACCTTATACTATTCCTCCCATAGGTCATTCTCACAAGAAGGCTCCCTCTTATTCCCCCATGGTTCCACCTCCTATGGTTCCATCTCCTCCTATAGTCCCTTTTTCACTTCCTATTCCTCCACCTATGAATCCTTCACTCGTGGACCTTCCCTCACCTATGGATTCTTCTCCACCTATGAGTCCCTCACCATTACATCCTTCACCATCGATGATCCCTTCATCTCCTATTTAAATAAATCCTATGCATTCTAATGAGAAATAATTGAATGATATCCCTCCTTAACATGATCCATCAAGCATTCCTACCTTTTCTATTGAGGATATTAGATGTGAAGTATTTTCATAGTTTTCACTAAAGATAGAGGATACATTATTTTTAGTTTGCATTCAACTTTATAAAGACTTATCAAATGTTATATATAATGTGTGTAGATAAATATATCGGTACTTATAAGTACATGCATGGTGTTCTTACTTTTTCATTTTGATTAGATGTCTTCCAACTTTCTTTTTATGAATTTGTTATATCAATTGACATTATGTTGAATTGTTATTTATATTACACAGTGAATTTAATTTCATGCGTTATATTGCTTATAATTTGATTTATGTTTTCTTATGTATTTCTTATTTATCATTAAATTATTTTTTTCTTGAGTTTCTTTCTTAAATATTCCATTTATCTATTTTCATGATTATTTTCCATCTTATCTCTATAAACATAGACACTTGTCATTATGACTTGGTTATACAAACCATGCTCCCTTTTTGTCATTCTTTTGATACCATGTGATAAATTAGAAAAAAAAAATCACCTCATTACAATCTCCTTTTACTAGTCCACTTTGGATCTCATTTATTCCCATTTATTTCCTTTCACAAACAAAGCATATACATGGTTGAGACTTGAGATAACATGTTAGTTAATTGTTAAGCCTATGTGTCATAATCAGTCTTGTCTTCAGTTAATTAGCTTATTTTAGCTTAAGCCTAAATCTCATTCATGTGTATCAATATATCTCTCATTACTGGTAATTCTAAGTATATATGGAGAAGGAATCTTAAAACTCAAAAAAATAGTCAAAATCCAAATCATTTAACAAAGGCAATGGTGAAAAAGGTAACATTCCAAATTATCAAAAGTCAAATCACACTAAAGATGTGTTTCAAAACACATATCCTTTTTCCTAGTCAAATCTAAAAATCCAAATTTGGCCTCATGATAGAGGTGAGGTCCATTGGGGTGTGGTAGTCTAGTAGATTAGAAAAGTAGAATTAAAAAATATTTTAGTACTACCTAATTTTTCATGCAAGCACCCCATCTTTGTAGTAGATTGATGGCTCTATAAAGGGACTTGAGGAATGGGGAACACATCATTTGAAGGTAGGTCCATTTTAATTTTATTTTACCAATATACCTTCATGATTTTATCTCAATATCACACTTATTTGACTATAGAACTTTGTGTATGTACTATACATGTATCCTCACTTAATGTCTTCTCATGTCCTTACTATGCCTCATGTCTCTTAAGGTATTCTCTAAAGATGACTAAATTATGATTTTTACATTCCTTTTTCACTCCATAAAAATCTTAATATTTTATCTTGATAAATATTTGTTTATTCACTTATCACATGCCTAGGGATTCCATTTGTGAATTGCATTGTAAGACCATAAATAGGACCTGGCCATCCTCACAAATTACTAAAATTTCACACTACTATTACCAACATCAATTTTACTATATTTTTACATTAATTACACCTCATTGGTGTTCCCTTTATGAGTTTTAGTGTAATACCATGGATAGGACCTAGCCATCCTCACAAAATTTTCAAATATCTAAGTCACAACAAAAATTACATGTGTCAATATGAGATAGAATGTGATTGATAATGAAGTTACACATAATTTTCATTATTCCCATCTTTATTTCATATGTTTTATGCTTAATTAATTACTCTTTCACTATTATCTTCTTATTTTTTGATTGTATGCAAGAATCCAATAATTTCTTGAATGTTTCATACTTTTAAACTTGAATTAGTGTGATAAATTTAAAATTGGTTTTGCCAAAAAAAATATTTTATTTTATACTTCCGAATGTTATTTAGTATGATTGATTGATTTAATTCATTTTTTTTATGCCATTTTTTCTTTTACATATTTTCCATGTTATTACATTATTTTCATCCTTTATAACATAATTTAGTTTGATTTTTCTTATTTTAATTTGGTGCTAATCTTTCTCATGGTCTAAAAACAAAAAAAATTCCCTCTTATTTACCAATGTTTGGTTTCTTATAATTAGTCATTTTATTAATATTACACATTTCCCAATGTGATATAGTGTGTAGTATATTTTATTTTGATTGATTATACTTAGCCATGTCTTTTTCACCCATTTCTTTTTAAGCATGCATGTGTCCTATATAATGCTAGAGAATAAACCACAACACATATATTTACTATAGAATATAAAAATAAATCTAAATACATGTGATATAAATAAACATATCAATGCACCCACAAACATAATTATAATACAAACACATAAATTAAAAATCCAACTTAAAAAATGAGATATCTATATATATCATGTTTTCTTGATACAAAGTACAAAATATAGATCTTTCTAGCTCTAATGCTAGGCTCTATCTTATCTATCTCAGGGCCTATCCATACTTCCCATAGATGCCTCGAAAAATTCCCTCTGAATAGTATGTTGTAAAGAGGATGTCCAAGATCTCAAACCTATCACCTATCTTTATAAGTTAGCAAATTTGGCCTATACCTGTGATAGTTGAGTCATGGTATCCATATGCATGACTTTCTCTTAAGCCAAGGCCTACCATGCATGTGCCTCTCTTTCTCCCAACCCTATTGGTGGATATATTTCATATTCATGTTCTTCTAATCACCTCATAATCTCTCTTTCTAGTCTAAACTAGTTAACTTGAGCTAGGGAAGATAATATCATAGGATGATCTAGTGTATTAGGGTCATGTGGCATCAACACCCCATCCAAGATCTCATGGCATACTCCCATCACTAGGGATCCCCATCTAGTCTCTTCTTCCACATGTTCTAAAAAATTAAAAATAGATAGATATTATATCACACATATATCTCAAAATCTATTTATTTATAATTTATCTCAAAAACCTTCAGCAATTTTCAACTATTTATTATTACCTATCTGAGTGTCTCCTATCACCATCTCCCCATATACATGACCTCCAAGCACAGTCTCTAGATTGGCTCATCCTATGAGTACCTCATTCATGGGATGCTACCCAAATAATTCAAACCCTAGGGTTAACAACCATGCCCATTTCAAGCATTGCCTAAGTGGTGCATCTATATACCAGCTATATCTTGGGTCCCCTGATGGTTCCCTTGGGATGACCACCCTTAGTGTTCTATCTCATTATTAACATATCTATCAATTTTATGACTAAGGTGGTCACTGATACTCCTAGTCTTATGCTAGCTATGATACCTCATTCACTCTTTCATCCACATCCACATCCATTTCCTCTCTATCTCTTAGTTATCATGCTTGACCTATCCGTGGTCTCTCATGCTATAGTATTAGTTCTTGTTCCTCCTCTCCCCATCAACACTCTCACATGTCTATCCCAAAATGTGAGTATCACTATCAAAGATAGTAGGTGAGGGAGTCCTAACTATCATGGTATGCATGCCATTAGATGAAACTCTATCCACCAAGTGTAGTGGCCTATAATTTTCACTCATGCTAATACTAGTACCACCATCCTCTAACTTGGACATATTATCACAATGTGCCCATATGGATTCCACATGATATATACTCATGTGACTATCTATAGCACTGACATATGGGGCACAACTCATGCCACCTAATCCTAGTACAATATATACACCTAAATAAATTATTTATCAACCATATGGGGTAACCCATCTAGTTATAATATTGAGAACCTCTCGTATATCCAAGAACTCAATAAAATCACTAGTTCCATGGTCTTTTACCCTCTCAATAGCAACCCATACATATCATGCATGAGCTAGACCTAAATGGCAAAACCTAGATCATATAGTTTCCCATTCTATAAAATAGACTCCATCTAACTTATGAAACAACACCTATGTTATCACAAGTCCTACCACTACCTTTTATATATCTAGAATTTGAGCTATAAACACATCAAATAGAATAACTCTTAGCCCAAGATATATCATATCTAATCCCATCACCTATAAGGATAAGGCTTACCTATCCTCATATATTTTTGGTACCCCCATGATCATATATGTACCTCCTATTATAATTCCAAGAATAACATGGACATCCTCTAGGGTAATACCCACCTTAATGGTTATAAAAGTATTTATCAATTATTCCTAGGATCTCAAGAACATGAATACAAGATCCAAACTTAATGTTACTTGACACATCTCCATAATATCTCTTAGATGTAGTGTGACAAACCTAACTCAATCTTCCCCTTTCAATTTCTGTAAAAGTCTTAGGAGCCATGATGCATCCAATAATCAATAGAATCTCATATACCCTTGCAATCATCAAACAAAAAAATATGTATTAGACTCCATGTCACTTAGAATTAAATATATTATTTTTAAAATTTTAACCAAAATAAATCTAATTTGCATTAATATATCCATATTTTACTAATTTGACCTATTTTTAGCATACTTGGCCATTTTAGTACTCAGTCAGGCACTCTATGCCTTTTAGGTACTATTTTAGCCTATTTCTTACATTTACATACTATTTTTGCCACTTAGTCAAACACTAAGTGTTGTCACTTGTATTTTAACCATTTTATTATATTTCTTATCTCTCCTCATCCAAGTGGCACAATTGAAACACCTCTAGGCTATGGGTGAGCATAAGAATGAGGTAAATCTCTAGGTAGGGCTAGCTCCCTTGATGTACCACTTTAGATCCCTACTACACCTAAACTTTTTTGGGGTGAAAGGGAGAGATAAAACTAAAATAAATCTATCCTAAGGTGTGTGATACACCAAAATATTTTATGACTTCCAACCAACTGGATGTTACACATGAGAATAAAGGACTAACCAAACATACACTTCTCCAATCTGCATCTTCTCACATCAATGTTACATTATGACATTATGGATTAATTTTTAAGATAGGTATAATATACAAGAGTAATTGAATATACTAACTCAAATAAACTTGAAACTTCTTATAACACTTCACATGCCCTACAAGAAGCTTTCCAACTATAAATAGGATGAAAAATGAGATAATATGCTAAGGAAATCATAATTATCACTAAGCAAGATCAATCATCCAAGTAGAAAACACTATGAAAAGAAATGAAGAGGTAAAAATTAGTAATATTAATAATTAAATGGTATGAAAATGATGAGGTATTTTTCATACTCAGGTGGAGCATAAGTTACAATGGCCAAAATGGCTAGATCTTAGAGAACTTGAGAGAGAGAAGAGAAGAAATAAGTACAAGGATAAAAATGTCACTTGTAAATATGATAAAAGGATTTAATTTTTCATGATAAGAGGATGTGGGATTAAAAATTCAATTTCAAAAGGAATAAGTGGCTCTCCAAGTCATGAAACTCTAATAAAATGGAATCAAAGTTCTCATTCTAGCTCAAAAACTTGTCTTCATCATTTGGACCTATTTTAACATCCTAAAAATAATTAGGTATAGGTAATATGATTTTAGTTAGAGTGAATTATTTTATACATTACTCCCTATGGATTGGTTATATTCCTATTCATTTTGAATAATCTAGAAATGAGTTATTATCATCTAAAGTCTAAGAAACTCCTCTTTCCCACACCTTTCACACTTAGATTCAAATTTCGATTTATATTTCCATTAAAATACATGGGATGGAGTGTATGACACTTTTAAATACTTTCTATATCCTTAGAATCATCAAATAAACCTTAAAAATCCATCCACTTAAAGTTTTCACACTTCTCACCATCATGTCCACTATGTCAGTTTTGACTGGTTGAGATAAGATCTATTTTTTGAAAACTTATGAGTGTTTATAAATAAATAAATGACCATATTTAGTTATTAAAATTATTAATATTTCCACTACACTTTATTTGATATTTAGGCTCCTTCTAGAACGTAAAAAACACATAAAATAGTAAAATATACCTTGTTTTATACCTTGTCTATAAAATTATTTATAACTCAAAAAGGTTGGTAGGATCTTAAGAGAGTCTTATACAAATTAAAATCCTCATTCTAGTCAAAATACTCCATTTTGGTTCCTTATCTCCTTCGTTTCCATCATCAGGTCTAGACTAAGGGTTTAAGAGGGTTTTAGTCAATTTTACCCTCTTAGATATTATTCATAGAGATTTCACGTTTAAATTTCAATCCAATTCCACAAAATAGTTTTATATGAACCTTTATAACTTATCCAAAACTCTTATGTTACCATGCAAAGAACCAAGAGAGATATGAACTTCCAAAGTTGCTCTATCAAGCTCTTCCTTCCACATGCACATGTGTAATACTACCTTTGAGACAAAATTGGAATCCTTTTCAACTCCTCTATCTTACACAAGATTTATCACCTATGTTAAGACCCTATTAACATTACCAAATTCATTGTAATGTTATTTCAAGGTTGGAAAGGAAGTTGGTCCCTCATTTGGATTTTAGGCCTAGTCATGCTTAGTTAGCTTATCTGCACCTTAAAGCCCAAAATTATTTTTTGATGGATATCCATACATATAATAGATTATACACATCTGATATCATCCCATAAACATTATTCAACAAGTTATAAATCATGATTATGTCTAGAAGTGTAAGTGACCTCCCATTTGGGCACTAGGCCTCTTCAAGGCCTAACAAACTTGCCTACAAGTTTAAGAGTGTAGGGTACCATGTTGAGTTCCATCCTTTTTTGAATATTATATAATATTTAACTATATGTATACTAACTCTCCACACTTTCCATGAAGTATATGTTAGCTTTTGGTTCATTCTTTCTCACCCTTCTTCTCTAAAATGTCAATTTTACGCATAAGGGAGTGCCCTCTATCTGAAACCAAACAAAGGGCACTCCCTTTTTTTCTCATAACAAATAAAATTTTATGGGATTATTAAATTTTTAATATGTATTATAAAAAAATACATCCCTTGGTCATGTGGTTAGATCCTCCAAAATCATTAGAAATCAAAATAGACCTGTCAGGCAAGGATTGTGTGTAGAGTTTAAAGAATGGGATGTGTGGTAGTATCTTGAGCCTTTCCTTTGATTAGTTTTCCATTTAAAAATAGAATTAATATCATTAATAAAATTATGATTTTGTCTCAAGTTTTTTATTTCTTTTACCTTCCCACATATTCCTCCTACTTTGACTGGTTAGGGTTGAGTGTGACCTGTACCTAGTTGTGTTTCTTATTTTGCTCCCTAAAGGATGACCCCTTTAATATAACTTTCATGAATTAATATTTATATAATGTTTAAATACCCATTTATAATTACTTGGAGTGATTTTTTACCTACTTTTATATATTTTTCTCATGTTTGGATATAGCTTCATTATGAACCATCACCTTTTGTTCATTATCTCTCATAGTCACCTATAGTGGTTGTGTGTGCATATTTTTAGATAAAGGGGTATGTGTACGTGTTTAATTGATAAAAAAATTCACATAATAACTTATATTTTTTTCATCATTTTAAACCAATTTCTCATCATGCTCAGGTCCACAAGAATGAGACATCTTCTCAAACCTACACCTTAGGCTAGCTATAGGTCAACAATTTGGGAATTTGGTATACTTGTAGGTGTGAATAAGAGGCAAACCACAATGCATCATTATCTTTAGGTGACCCTTATGTTTTAGATTATGGTAAAATCAGGTTTTGAAGGGACCCTGAAACCCTTTAATAGAATCAAGAAAGATAAAGCATTAACAACCACCAAGACAAGCAGTCCTAAAACCTACTACAGAGCAACAATAACATCAGGTTTTACAGGGACCTGAAACCACAAACATAGTCCAATAAAAGTACCCAAGTTTTACAAGGACCTGAAACCTCAAAGAACTTATAACATAGGGTAAAGAATGCTAAAAATATATATATCTTTAGCATTCTACCCTGGCCAACAATGCAAGTTGCCATTGTAATAATGACACACTAACATTAAATGAGACATTAAAATTCCAAAAAATACATATCCCTTTAATTTGGCAGAGTCACCGTTAGATCTAGTAATAATGACGGGTATAGCCATGTCGAGAAAAAGGTCATGCTCCACCATGCCCTCAAACCCTAAATTACACTGGCTACAGCCCTAGTGTCCTTACACTAGTGGATGACCCTTATTGAACACTAGAACTACATTGTTCAGCCAGTTCCACACCCCACTTTTAGGACCATGTTCTGCGCCCTAATTACACTCTGTGGCTTCAATAGTCATCTTAGGATTATAACATCACTGTCCATATATATCCATGAGCACCCTATGCGACTCCCTTCAGTGGCCAATGATGAGAAGCACCTGAATCTCAGCCAGATCCAGGCCATACATGTAGTTTGTACCCTATGCCCTGCAGTGGTGCCCTACGGCCTACACCCTGCGCCTTGCAGCGGCGTCGTATGGCCTGAGGCTTGTGTCCTATGTCTTATAGCGATGCTCTGTGCCTTGGGGATTTGCCATGGGTGACCCTTATGTTTTTTTAAAATAATTATCAATTTAAATTTTTTTTAAACATGAAAACATGCTTTAGACTACCAACTTGGAAAATAAAGCTGCTCAAGGACTCAATTCATGTGGATATTACTCCCTATTTTTATTGCATAAAAGTGTTATTTTAGGTCCTTAAACAACCACTTTCTACCCATCATCAACCTTCCAAAATTTTTGGAGTCCTTGTAATATTTATTGAATAAAATATTTGTTAATTTAGAGGCAATTAAAGTCTTTGAAACAATTCTACAAGATATCAACAAAAGGCCAAGAAACTCTATTTTGCACTTTTAGGGAAAAGAGTCCTTAAACCTATAGTCATCATTCCTTATAGTTACCCTCAACCTTATTTATCAACATATCAATTCAAATAAGTCTTCCATGATGTTTTCAACCATACTATGACCTCAATAAGGGTAAAAACCTTTCCAATCCTCTCTATATAGAGACCCTCATATATTTACTAATGCCACCTATAGGTGGAGATTTCATGTACATACAGTGAGGAAACTTCCAATAGTATATAAGTTTTATGAGATTTAATGAATTTTTATCCTTTTTAAAAGGTTTAAATTATAATCCTATTAACATTAAATAATTTATTATCTCATATAATCCCCTTTCAATGTGGTTGGTCTCCATGAAGGCACCTGTAGGTGCATTAATGGAAAGTGACTATAGATGTGTTGTATTGACTATCTTCTCATGCTTTCTATGGTTTCACTTGGGTTTATCATATTTTTTAATGCTCTAGGATCCTACTTAACATCTTTAAATAATAATTAAATCTCCATGGATGTTAGACAGACCTCCATTATACATGATTCAATCATGGTAACAAGTGAAAAATGGGCGAAGAGGTAAATGTATGGTGTTCATGACTACAAATCATGGGAATTACTTTGGATAATGAAGATAAAATTAACTAATATAAAAATAATATTGGAAACATGAGAAATATCTTATCAAAACCCCCTAGATCCATTGTCAAAGCATGAAAATACTAAACGTGATGAAAAATTGCTTGTAACATAACAAAGTGCTTCTTCTTACAACCTAAGATGAATTTCATATCAAACCACCTTGAAATTATAAACCAAACATGGATATAATTATATGAGGAATTAAAAATCCTCTATAATCAATATGACCAACTAGATTTTATATAAAATATCAAACCAAATCAAAACCTACAAGGTGCACAGATTACCAAGCAAAAAAACATAATCAGCTTCATGAGGATAGTTCATAAATCAAAGTCCACCATTATTAAAAATATTTTTATGGATATGAATTTATATAATTTTAATATCACATCCCAAAGGAATTTGACTTGGAAGTTTTCCTGCTGATAGTAACAAGTACAAACCTGAAGATTGGTTCTATGTGTATCAAAGGGTGAAGAAGGAGTAGAATGGTTTTAGCTCAAAAATAGAACTTATAGAGAATTTAAAATGTATATTTGAGCTTGAGTAATATTAATAGACGTTCCATGATCTTATCTAACATGGCACACTTCCTCATAGGGTATAAAAGTGCCAAATTCTTCTCTTTTTATAAGAAAGTTGCTCTTTCATCTAAATAACATATCACTTTTAGTTAGAAATAGTTACCTAAGATATAATATAACACATGGCATGTAACATAACCTTTTGACACTTTCACATTTCCCTAGGAGGTTTTATAACTCATTAAATGCCCCTTTTTGACCTCAAAATGACTCAAAATGATATAAAGACTAAAATGACTAATGACCAAGGCTAGTATAACATGATATCACACTAAATGACCTATAATACAACTTAATAGATATATATTATACCCCAAAACCACCTAAACCTCAATGTTTTACCTATAGGAGCTGAAATTTGACCTATAGGTCAAATTTGGTCAACACTAAGTTGACCAAATAGTTTCAATTGACCATGTTGACTTAATAAACTACGTTGAACCTTTCATTTTTCCCTTGTAGTACTAAGTCAAAAATATAGCTCAAATAAATAATTTGTCAATGAGGTAATAAATTGATAGCCTACCTAAATCAACTAAATTGATACACACCTATTAATATGGTAGTATGGAATCAAAATTTTTAGCCTACTAGGTTGACTGTGTTCACCCAGTTGGTTTAGATTGTTGACTCTTTTCCCTACTTCTAATAAATACCTTCAACAATTGTTTATTTGATTCCTTTCAACCCATTTCCCTATTTTGTCTCTACTACCCTTATAAACTATTTGGGGTTCATTTTTATTTCTAAAATTGGCTTAAATTACAAATTTCTATAAAACACTTAATTTTAATTAAAATATTTAAAACAAGTTTGAAATTCCTAGTTACCTATTTATGCTACACCTATTACAGCCACTAGGCATCCCTCTCATTTGAATACCATATCCTCTCCATATTATCTTTATTTCCTTTTGTTTAGTCTCTCCAAGCTTTATTTTTCCCTCCAAATAAGTTAAACAATACCAACTGACTTTCTTTTTTCACCCTATTTAAACTTATTGTTCATAATTATTTACCTTTCAAATATATAATGTTAGATTCCTTGTTCAAATGATATCATTGTTTTAGCTCACTCAATTCTCTAACCATAAAAAGATCTAGAATTTTGATGTTTTAGAGAATATTTTCCACTACTATATGCCTATATTCCATAAGTTTTTATTTTTTCCCTTCTTTTGCACTAATCTCTATAGGTTCGCCTAATATTACTAATATTGGATACCTTCACTTCTCTTGAAGCATCCTTCTTTCTCTATAACACTAGGGTAAGCAAATGTATGTGTTTTTCAATTTTATCCTTTCATTTATCATATTTTCTCCTTACTATATTTTACTTATCATCAACATTATTTATCGTCATGTTCTATTCCTAAAGCACCATCTCATATTGCACTCATGTGACACATGATGAGCTTCAAGTAGGCCATATGTATACAGATAATATTTTCAAAATTTTATCACTTAGTAATTCTCTTTATCTTTTAAAAACCCATTGAGTCTCAATCTCTCTGAGTACATTCCTTAAGGGGTACATTATAAAAGGGGTGGGAAGATTGTTGGTGATTTGCAAGATGATTATCCCTTTAACCACTTATTATCTACATACTTGTCTCTTGAAAACCATATCCCTAAGTTTGTTCTTCTCTATTATACACTCCTCAGTCATTTTCCACCTTTTATCCCTCTTTTCTTCACCTAAAAACCCTTTTGAAAATTTATAGTACTAGGTTGACTGGGTCTACCTTGTACTCTTATAGGTGAAATTAATTTAGGGTCTAGGTTATCTCTTGGCTAACCTAGCATATGACCTAGTTATTTTTTGTCCATAATAGTACAAGGTCAACTGGGTTGATCTTGTCAACCCAAAAATTTAGAATGGTTTAGGGTTAAATATTATTATATAAATATAGTCATTTTTCCATTATTTAAAGAAGAAAAGTAGTAAGAGCTATTGTGCATCTGCTTATTCACCATTCTACTTAAGGAACAAGCTTAGGGTTTCATACTATCTTTCGAGATATGGATATTTTTTAATGGATAATTCATTTGGATGCATTGATAGGTTTTATAGCCTAGAGATGATTTATCCTTGTCATCCTTATATACCACAATAGCCCCTTGCCAATCACCTTGGTTAAGGGAGAGATTGAGGCTCGATGAATTTATCTTCAAAGGTAAGTATTCCTAACTTTGTTCTTCCTTTATAAGAGTAAATAGATATGCATTTTTACTTCTCTTCTATGCATAAGGATTTCATATACATTGATGTGAGTATATGTTGCTTATGCATGATTGCTATTATTTTTCATTACCCCCACTTTGTACCACAAGCTATGGTGAGAACTAGATTAGACTTTACTTTACTTGTTATTAATTTAGTGAGTATGAAACATATGAATTAATTAGGGTTATTGCATGATTGTGTTTGATTTAAGGGTTTGTCACCCTCCCTATTATGGTTTATTGTGATAATATATATCTTAATTCGGTCTATAAGATCCCCATATTGATCATGTTCTTTATTATCTAATGTATCCCCAATAAGAAGTTTAAGTATGATCTATCTTCTCTAATATATAATTTATTTATAAACATGATGAATTTATGATTGCATATAGGTGGTTTGTGCATCAAGATCATTAAACAAATGAATAAGTCTAATGTTAGTGTCCTAATGTGGGACATGATCTATATGCCTAGTCAAATGGATATCCTTCAAGAGAGTCTATCAAAGATTAATGTTTTAGAGAAGCCACCAAGCAAAGAGAGTGTTGTTCTCACTAATGAAACCAATCTAAATGAAAGAAAACTATACAAAGTCATCAAACCTCCTCTCGTAACTTTTTATAATCATTACCAACTCCTTGGTACATAATTTCATGGTAGACAATGGAACAAGTACTTTAGTGACGCCAAAATAAATAGAAAATTGTCTTGGTTTTAAGTATGAACCCTAATCTAAGGTATTTTTGCATATTGATGAATCTTATACCAAACCAAATGGTATTATTGGGGTTCTAAACTTGAGCCTACATGATTGTCATAGTGTTTCAATGGATCAAGATGTAATGGTTTTAGAAGTGTATCCTCACTTAGCTCTATGCTTATCTAGAGACTTCACAACTAAACTTGGGGTTCACCTATAAACATATTGGTCCTATATGGATTTTAGGATAAGGTATGGGAGAAATGTGTCTATAAAAGTTAATTCTATTTATAAAATTCACATTGAGCCTTATGGTTCAAGTATCCCAAACATCTACACCATTCTTGATGAAGAATACCACCTTACTGGTTAATAATTAAATACTCATCCTAATGGAATACTTGATATTTTCTTAGATGAGTTATGGAGTGAAAATCAACTACCTAATCCTTTGGGAGGTGCTGAATTGATAGACATTAGAGTTTATTTACTACATGAAGATAATGAGTTTATGCCATCCCTCATTAGACCATAAGAGGATACTAGTGCATTATGGAAGATATTATTTGATGGCTCATAATGGAGTATGTGTAGGTTTAATTCTAATATCTCCCTCTAATTATAAATAATTATTTATCATACAATTTCCAATTTATTTGGTATTGCAATGCAACTAAGTATGAGGGCCTCATCCATGGTCTTTAGTGGGCCAGTAAGAGGGGAATAAAGTGACTAAAAGTGTACGAGGATAGTGAGATGGTAGTACATAAGGTAAGAGGTAAAAATTTAGATAATAACCCCTTAATGAAGTCTTATAAACATAGAGTGTTGGACATAATTAAATAATTTAAAGCCTTCAATATCCAAGCAGTGCCAAGAGAGAAAAATCAACATGCTAATAGGTTGGCAGCTTTAGGGGTTCAATTTGACATACCAAATTATTTGAAAAGGTCTAAAATATAGCCACATGTCAATGTGATAATGAGACCATTAGTTCCAGATAATAAGTCTCACTTTTAAGTCTTTGATAGTGACAAGTAGATTACTTATTTCTTACATTAAGAGGTAGAGTTTTCCTTAATAAACCAAAGTAAACTTTAGCAGTAGTATGAGTACAAAATTATTCATCTAGATTCAAATAAACTTCCTAAAGGCATGTTCACCCTTTAAGTGTTAAGGTGTGGAGCTAAAAGCTTCAACTATTTACAGACACAAGAGAAAGGATGCTGAAGAACTAGAGCCACTGGCGTCAGTAGTATGATCGACGTCGGTTAGATGCAGTGGAGAAGGAGATCGGCGATGGCAGACAGTCGGCCAATGCTGGCAGCACCAGACAAGTAGGGACCAGCATCGGTCACCTATGTATTTTCAGAACTGGTGTTGACAAACAGTCAGTTAAGTGAAGTGAGTGTTTACATGTCAAGCGACTAATTATAGTCATGAGCTGCATGTCTAATTATTGTAACTAAAGTTCTATTTTTTGTAAGCATGAGATCCTATTTAAAGACCCATAAGGCATGTATTGTAATGTATTCTAAGGCAAGTAAAAGCATTGAAGCTAGCAAGGTCAAGGAGATCAGCTGAAGCATTCAAGGAGGGATAACAACTCAGGCTTTAGAGTTGTGTTGAGCAAGAGAGAGAGGGAAGAAGGTCTTGAGGTGTGGCAAGCCTTTGAGGTGGAGGAAGAAGTGGCATCTTCCTTATTGTATTTTATTCTAGTAATATTTAATACAAGAGTGTGTATTGTCTCTCAAATTCTTTGCTATCTCAAGTTTTTAGCTACTTTATCATTCTGGTATAATTCTATGTTTAATTGCTAATACGAGAAGTAATCATATGTGCTCTAATTGGTAGAGCCAGATCCCCTGACAAGTGGTATTAGAGCTACGGTTTGCAGGAAGCAGGGTATTGTTTTTTGATTACAGGTCATTCACAGGGTTTTCTGATTGAGTGGGAGTTCAGCAATGGTAGAAGAAAGTAGACTACAAATGGAGAAGTTTAACGGCAAGAATTATCAACATTGGAGGATGCAGATTGAGGACTATCTGTATCAGAAAGATTTGTACTTACCATTGGGTGGGGTTGCATGCAAGCCCACAGATATGAAGGATGAAGAATGGAACGTTCTTGATCGAAAGGATCTCAGTTCCATAAGGTTGAGCCTTGCATCATCTATGATTCCAGCTTATCACAGTGCAAAACAATGGAAGAGTTGATAAAGTCCTTGGCAAATTTATATGAAAAGCCCTCGGCTTCTAATAAGGTATATCTTATGAAGCATCTATTTACTTTGCAAATGTAGGAAGGTGGATTGGTACATACTCATCTCAGTGATTTCCATGGTTTGGTAAACCAACTAGCTTCAGTCAATATTGTTTTTTATGATGAGGTAAAGGCTCTCTTGATTTTATGTTCTTTGCCTTAAAGTTGGGATGGTATGGTTATGGCAGTAGTAATTCTGCATCTGCTTCTAAAATATTAAAATTTGATGATGTTGTGAGTGTGATCTTGAATGAGGAAATATGTAGGAGAAGCATAGGTGAATCATCAGGGAATGCTCTAAGTGCAGAAAGCAGGGGATGGCAAAGGGAGAAGGTTGAGCAAGGGAAATCAAGGTCGGGAAGGAGATCTGAGTCCAAAGGTATTACCTGTTGGTTTTGTGGAAAGAAAGGACATACAAAGGAGTGTTGGTTGAGAGATAAAGAGAATCAACATGCAGGTATGGAAGAAGAAAAGGATGCAAATATTGTGATGCAGGATGCTCTCATATTTTCTTCGGATAGTCAGGTAGGATCATGGATTTTAGATTTTGGTTCATCTTTTCATGCTCCCCAAACAGAGATTTGTTCTATGAGTATGAACAGGGAGATTTTGGAGTGCTCTATTTAAGGGATGGTACGCCTTGTCAAATTGTTGGCAAAGGGAAAGTACAGCTGAAATTGCAGATTGACAACACATGGGTGTTGAAAGAGGTCATGCATGTTCTAATTCTGAAGTAGAGTCTGATTTCTATAGGAAGGTTGGGAGATGAGGGATGCACAATAACCCTCACAGCAAATTCTTGGAAGGTTACCAAGGGAGCACTTGTTCTAGCAAGAGGTAAGAAAGTAGATACTCTTTATCTGTCTACTTATATTACTGATTCCACTTCTGGTGTAGATTCGAAGATGTGTCCTAATAGGCTTGGTCACAAGAATAGGAAGGGAATGGAAGTTCTTGATTCAAAAGGTGTGTTCAAATTTGGAAAGCATAAATGCAGTTCATTATAGAAAGAGGAAATTTGATGCTTTTGATAGGAACAAAGAAGCCTTGGTGTTTATGGAGGAGATGAAAGATAGAGATTAGTCACAAGGGCTGAATAAATCTGAGCAGGGTAGCATGGACAGAGGTTTGATCCAAGAAGAGCTCACAGATGAAAATTTCATCACTTATAGGAACACACAGACACTGATGTCGGTCGCTTGGCACCAATGTCAGTCATCTAGATATCGACATCAGTCATGTGCAGACCAGCAAGGTCGGTAGGTCAGGCAGGAGAAGTCTGACGTTGGTCATAAGGATCGACGTCGGCAGGAGGGACACCGACATCGGCCAGGGAAATGACATCGGTACTCAGGGTCAGTGTAAGGAACTGACATCGATCGGGAGCAGACTGGGAGATGGCCTAGATCGGTCACTAGAACGGATGTTGGGTGAATTAATAAGTCTCAAACACCCATGTGGAGGTCAGGAAAGGTATGTGAACCTCATATTCATTGTTCACCTTCTTTATATTGCTTACTGACAGTCATGAACTAGGAAGATGGAAGAAGCAATGTAGGTAGAATCCAGAAACAGTGGGAGCTTGGCATGGATGAGGAGTGTGAGTCCTTGGAGAACCAAATAGGTATTTGTTGGTAGAGTTGTCAGCTGGAAGGAAGCACTGGATAGAGGGATCAATTCCCATTTTAGAGAAGAGAGTGGATGGACACATGAGATAGAAGGCTATGGTATATGGTCGTGATTATGCTATAGAATAATGGAGGTTTGACCATTGTATTTTATCTTTACCAGGTTGGATAATATTAGCTACATTATCCTATTACTATATTGTGTTACTTATTGTAGGGTTTCATATACAGGGAGTTTTCTGAGCTAAGGGTAGAGTTGGTTTAGAAGTTTGTCATGAAGAATTTGGGAGCAATAAAATTCTTGTGGCATAAGATACAGGTATTGCATCATAAGTTTACATGGTGGTTGGTCTTTAAGAGTGACTTTAGAGAGGGATACAGAGCCTAAAGAACAAAATAGATGGTGTACAGGTACAGGTACAAGTTGCAGCTATTTATCTCCAAGTGGGAGATTGTTAAGGTGTGGAGCTAAAAGCTTTAACTATTTGTAGACACAAGAGAAAGGATGCTGAAGAACCAGAGCCACCGGTGTCGGCAGTATGACCGACGTCGGTTAGATGCAATGGAGAAGGAGATCGGCGACAACAGATAGTCGGTCGATGTCGACAGCACCAGACAAGTAGGGACTCGCATTGGTTGCCTGTGTATTTTTGAAACTGCTGTTGACGAACAGTCAGTTAAGTGAAGCGAGTGTTTGCATGTCAAGCGACTAATTATAGTCATGAGCTGCATGTCTAATTATTGTAACTAAAGTTCTATTTTTTGTAAGCATGGGATCCTATTTAAAGACCCATAAGGCATGTATTTTAATGTATTCTAAGGCAAGTAAAAGCATTGAAGCTAGCAAGGTCAAGGAGATCAGTTGAAGCATTTAAGGAGGGATAGCAACTCAGGCTTTAGAGTTGTTGTGTTAAGCAAGAGAGAGAGGGAAGAAGGTCTTGAGGTGTGGTAAGCCTTTGAGGTGGAGGAAGAAGTGGCATCTTCCTTATTGTATTTTCTTCTAGTAATATTTAATACAAGAGTGTGTATTGTCTCTCAAATTCTTTGCTGTCTCAAGTTTTTAGCTACTTCATCATTCTGGTATAATTCTGTGTTTAATTGCTAATATGAGAAGTAATCATATGTGCTCTAATTGGTAGAGCTAGATCCCCTGACATTAAGTTCTTTTCCATGAAGGAGATCACATGAGGAAAGACAAGTTAGTTATGTGAGAAGGATCATATGTAATTTTTCAAGCTTGGTTAAACCTATCACTACTATGTTAAACAAGAATTAGGTGTTCACTTGGATAAGAGAAGACAAATCAAGATTTAAGGCTATTAAAAAATCCATTTCTCTAGAACCTAAAATCATGAATCCTAATTTCTCAAAATATTTCATATTGTATGCCTTTACCAACATTAACAACACATCAACAATATTGATGTAAAATAATGTTAAAAGAATGTAATAATCAATTACATTTTCTAGCCAAGGGCTTGAAGGGTATGAAGAAAGATATACTTTAGTATAAAATAAAGGCCTTTAAATTATGATAATTCTAAAAACATTCAACCCTATGCTATCCAATAATAAAATATATCTTATGGTATGTCATCCTAGATTGAGAGACTTCCTTCTCAACAAGGACCTAAATTAGAAGAGGGCTGGTTGGATTACCAAAGTCATGTAATATGACATATAAATCAAAGTCACTAAGATATTAATAGGTAAAGGCTTATGTGAAAACATGGTTTTTGACCTTAATTAAGAGAAAGATGTTTTATTTTTGACACAAGACAACTTGTAAATAGTTACACCTCCACCTCACACTAGTTGGGTCTAGGATATGACAAAGTTCTTACTAATAGGTGAGTGTCCTTAAGGTATGGATAGAGAAAAGATAATATAATTTTAGACTTTATTAAATATCTTATTCCTTGATTTATGGTGTTTTATTTATAAAATAACTTAGTGAAGTCTTACTCAGATGCATAGATGATGATGAAGTGACTAGACTTTTGGAGCAATTCCATGATGGACATGTAAGAGGTCATTTTTCCCTAAGAACTATAGCTTCAAAAGTGATGAGGAATTTTTATTATGGTCATATAATATTCAAGTATGTATATGTATGGGTGATAAAGTTCCAAAAGTGTACTCTCTTTTCAAACAAGCAAAGGTTGGTATCCCTTCCTCTTAATCCCATCCAGATAGAGTAGCCCTTAATGTAGTGGGGCCTTGATTTTATAGGAATGAATAATCCATATTATAGTAGAGGACATAAGTGAGTACTCATTTCTAATAATTACTTCACCAAGTGGGTGGAGGAAATTTACTTAAAGGAAGCATATTAAACATCAATGTTGGACTTCTATGATAGTATATTGATAAGATTTGGTGTACCAACAACCATCATTTCAAATAATGCCTTACCATTTGTTTTCATGAAGATGAGTTAATGGGAACTTCATCTCTACATATACCCTATCACATCCTCTAACTCCTACCCCCAATTTAGTGGACCTTCATATTCAACAAATAAGAACTTGATTAGAATAATCAATAGGACTGTGGAGGAGAACCCAGAGAGTGTTGCATTAAAAGTTAAGGATAGCCTTATTGGCTAATAGAGTGAATCCTAAGGTTGTCATTAAAAACTCTCCTTTTGTCATATTATATCGGAGATAAGCCAAGTTGTTCATCTCTCTTGAGTTACCTTTCTTGGAGCTAGCCCATCATCTTGAGTTGATGGATACTAAACCTATGAGTGTGAGGATGGCAGAGCTCATGGAGCTTGAAGAAATGAGGGATATTACAATGAATACAATATAATCACATTAAGGTCAAGTCAATAAATATTTTTACAAGAGATTCATATCTAGATACTTTAATGAGGGTGATCTAGTCCTCAAGTGGGATTAAAATAAGGCCAAACAAGGCACCCACACTAAGTTTGATAGCTTTTGGAGTGGCCCTTACTTGATCTATGGATGCAAAAAATATAATGCAATTAATAATTCCTGTTTATATGTATAGGTATTACCCATCCTAGTCAATGGGATTCATCTAAACCCTTGTTACTAAAATGAAGTTACATCCTTATACGTATTAGAGTAAGTATTATTGTTTTCCTCCAAGCTCCTTTTGTACATTTTCCTTTTGTTGTGTGTTTCCATCCCCTAAAGTGATTTGATCATGCTGCTATTTTATTTTTGGTTAGACTTGATATTTTTAGAGTTATAATCAAAAAACATGCATCCTTGTGATTAGTTGAAAACTAATTTGAGAAAGAGTTTTGTGACCCTGTAAGTCCAATAGATATACTAAGGCAATTAGTATCTTTCATAAATAGGCATGAAATCCTAGGAGGTCACCAAAAATTTTGGCCAAAATTGGCATACATACAAAACAAATTCTTAGATGGATTAGGCCACTCTTGTAGACCATTCAGTGACCTTTTACCTCTCTGACTAGCCTCTTCCTAGTCCTAACTTGATGATGTAGTGTAGTAGCCTAAAAGGTCCTAGTGTGGTGTGAAGAGCTGAGAAGAGTCTTTATGTAGTGGATTATCTAGTGGTGGAAAGAGAATAAAAAAATCATGAACTTACCTCATTTCCCTTGAAATATTTTAAAACACTTTAGGAAACTTTTAAGGTTAATTTGGAGATTTTGATGAAAAGGCCTAGAAACAGGTCTTGAACTACAAGTGAAGAATCTAGATGGTTTCCAAATTGTTTGAGAATTTAGGGGTAGTAAGGATGGTTTCAAAAAGTCACATAGATTATAACAAGTTAAAAATTTTGTATATAGAAGCTAATTATCCCAAAATACCCCCAAAAGTGCATAAGATGACTTAAGGACATTCAAAATAGAAATTCTCAATGAAAAAATATTTTTTTGGAGAATTAAAATTTATTTTGGCTTCCTTCCACCTCCTTATGGAATTTTTTTACCTATTTAGACATGTTAAAGGCCATTTAAAGTCATTTGGAGTGGAGGAGAGAAGTTTGGGTGTAAAAATATGCATTTTTTAGCCTTTTAGAGCTTTAGATGAATAAGCTTTTGAAGGTTTTCATTTTTACATGGTATCATATATCATATTAAGTAACTCATTGTGTAAATTATGTACTTTATTATTCCTCTAAAATTATATTCTAGTAGAAGAACTAGTATAGATAAGGAAAATCTATTAGTTGCAAACTAGGCATGAAATATGTTTTCTACCATTAATGGAGGTCCAAGTATTTTATAAGATTTTAAAAAGGAAAGGTAATTTACATGATAAAAAATATTTCTCAGGTTTTGGATTTCATGGGTAGTATTTTGGTTCTTCATTCTAGGCAAAAATCATTCTAGATAGTCTTGGACAGCTCTAGGAGAGCCTAGGATTTTCACTTGATATGATCAGGAGAGAGAGAGATTTAGGTTAGAATATTTTGGTAAATTATAGGTAACCTATTTTATTTCAAATTTTTATAATTGGTGGTCTAGTTCATCTCCCCATATTTATGAACAATCTCTAATAGTGTAGGGGTGTCTAGATGGCCTACTCATCTAGACAAGGTCCATGTTGTCTTCTATTTCTTCTCCTCAAATCATAATTATGAATAATGGTCTTATGGGAGTTATCCAAGGGTAATTTATGACCTATTAATTTTTTGTAATCATCCAAATTATTCTAGGAAAGTACTTATATCATAAAATCTCTTTCTTATGTTGTCCTTGTGAACATGTCATTTGGTTAGTTTTAAAGCAAAGCTTGGGTTATCAAGAAATTTAATTCATATGCAAGTGATATTAATAAAATTTTAAAGTCACTTAATTCTTCATTAATATAATAAAATAATCATAAGCCTCCATATTGAGCAATCTCCCTTGAGACAATTTTGGTGTTTTTAGGGTTTAATCAAGGTATAACTATACATATAGACGTATATATGAGTTTATAGTGTTTGAATGGGTTTTAAATAAATTTAGAATGATAATAATCTCTCTAATTTCCAAATAATTCTACATCATCCTTGGAGCAGAGTTCAAATGAGGTTCAAGAAGCTATAATCTCTCAAGATACCAAGGAATACAAAGGTTTAGTAGTATACCTTCATCTCCAGATCTTGGTGAACAATTATGACCTATATGTATGATCTGGGATTGGTATGATAATATATGAAAATTTATAACACTAAAAATACTTCTCTATAATATCCTATCATCATGTGAACACTAGACAGAGTGGTCAGGTGAACGCATTCGTGAAAGCCTTGGTAGGTGTTAGGGCCAAGTGACCACCTACAATAAACAAAGAGATTATGAGAGACCTAAAGGGGAAATGGTTTGTTTCATGAGAAAAATCAAGGTTTTTTGAAAAAATACATATGAAATATAAATCAAATAAGGTGAGTAAGATCATGAAAGTGGTTGGTAGGTCAAGTAATATCAAAAGATATAGATAAATGTACAACTACAATAGTCACATGGAGTAGGTGTCATACGAAGTTTTCATGGGGTTTTAGGAGGCCAATAAAGTTTTAAGGAGAAAATAGTGGTGTCACATCAGCCAATACAAGATAACATTGAAATACTAGTGGTTTTTAATGATGAAGAGTTAATTTTGATGAAGAAATAACATTTTAATTCATGAGGTTATGTTAGGGGAGAAAGAGATGATTGTCATATATTACAAGTGTGTAAATAAAAAAGGTTTTTTAAAGATGGTAAGATGAAATTAATAATTAAATAATTCATAATTAAATATAATAGAAACTAAATTGAGGTCTAAGGACCATCTTAAACTCCTAAACATAATAAAAATGATGACTTATAACCATAGTTGGCATAGGCTTGTGAAATGTGAATAAGGTAGAGGTAAGAGATAGTTGATAGGTATATGAAATATTTATGAGGATAATAAAAGTATATATGTCCATCAAGTTATTTAAGACATCTCAAAGAATTTTTCCCCATTAAATCCTCACCTCCCTCAAAAACTTAGTGTAATATACACCTACATCCATAGTTCATCTCAAACAAGGGTATGAATTTGAGGTCAGTTTCAAGGTGTGTAGTAGAGAATAGTATTTATTAAATTTTTGACTAGGGTGAATATAATAATTTTATGTAAAATTGATAAAGGAACTACTTTTCCATCTATAGGATACTTGTGCTTAGGGTTTGGAGATAAACTATAATAAGGCAGAGTTATGAAGATAACCTTGGTTTGGAAGGAGAGAAGATGGGTTTGGTATGTTTGTATAAAGTTCCAAGTATTTTAATCAGGTTAATATAGACCTAATCCATACTCTCATCACATAAAGGAACATTTAAAAACTTGGAAAACATCAAAAATACCTACAACTATTAAGACTACCTATGCACCTAAAGGAGTAAGCATGGTTTGTGAGGCTCAAAGGTCATAAGATAGACATTTTAGGCAGATAATGAACTAAAAGGTAGTGTTCCATGGTTGGGGGTGTTAGGGTTGTGATCAATATTTTATTTTAGGTGCAAGAGACTAAAACTAAAAGTCAAGGTCAAACTAAGTGTGTGAGGTAAGAACCCTAAGCATGAGAAATAGAGGGAAAATAGGAGTTGGAAAGATTTCTTGATGATTGTAAGACTTATAGAATGTGTGTATGTCTTTGAGGACAAGGAGAATTTTTTGAGGAATTTATGGGTGTCTTGGAGAGGTTTTGACATCTCCAATTGATCTTTGGAGAGATAAACACACCATTCTAGCTTAGAGAATCCAAACCATCATTGGACATCATGGAAATCCTCCTAGACCAAGAAGTTTGTGCATTTATTAGGTCTACTTTCAAGGTTAACTTTTTTCTAAGGTTTGCATGGAGATTTTTTATATAGTTAAAACAAGGTCCCTTATAAATTTTGTGTCTTAAGGAGATTCAAAGATCATGTTATAAGCCTCTAAACCTTTTGTAATGGAAATTGATGAGCCAGAGACCACCAATTTCAGGCTTCAAGAAATAGTTGTTAATTTTCAAAATGTGTAACCATTGGGTTTTAAACTGACTATGTAAGAAGGGTTGACCTAAGAGAAAATAGTGGGATATAGAAGCCATAAAAGTGGTCAGAATAAGATGGTTTAAAAATAAAAGTTGGAGTATGAATAATAAAGGACAACCTCCTACTAGAATGGAGTCCACATAGTCCATATAAGTGCATTTATTACATGTCAAAGTTACTAATTTCACTATGGAAAGGTTAAATTGGAACTAAAGGAGGTTATCAAGTGAAATTGAGAGTATTGAAATGACCTAAGGGATCTATTGGAACCAAATTCAAATCCTTAAACATGCACTGAATCTATACAAGGGCCTAATGCTCACCAAAAACCATCATTCATTGGACTAGAGAGTGACATGATGTGGAAGAGGGTCTTGATACAAGGATGAGAAAAGTTAAGGATAGTTCTAAGAAGGGATGAACATCAATATTTTAATAACAAGTATGAATCTCATGTGTTCACCTATGTTCCCACCTCTACAAAATTTAACATGGTGATCCTAATCCACACATATAGTCAAAAGAAACTATAGTCATGCTAAGGTGTAGTCATGCTACCTTTGGAAGAGGGTTTTATGTCTTGACCATAGGATAAGACACCAAATATTTAAGTAGTTTCAAACTCCTTGAAATTTTTGATCAATGTGAATATATAATGACCTTATGGAAAATTAATATACTAATTGGTTTTCCATTTATAGGGATATCTCAAGGTATACACCATATAATTCGGGAATGGACAATCTAAGAGGCATAATAGTGGAATATACTATCTATAAGGCATGTTTTATGAGTAGCTTCAAAATTAGGGGTGTTCTACATAATAAAGGGGTTTATTTAGACCTAAAAATGGGTCTATACCATCTTAACTCCCTCTTTATAATCTCAAACATAGTCAAAGACAAGGACATGAGTGTGATAATGAGAAGGCGAATAGACAATAAGTGGTTTGAGTCCTATTATGATGGTAAAATCAAATAAATATCAAAATGGTGACCTTTGGAAACATTTGAAACCTTTGGAGTATAGATAGACACCCTTACATAGTCTCTTAAAAGCACATAGAACTTTGTTTTTTGAGTTATTTCAAGTGTTTTAGGGTTGACCAATGCTTGGAACCAATTTTTAAATATGTGGGAGGTCAAGACAGACCTAGATATTGTCTTGGTTTCCACTAAAACCTCCCCATGCTAAATAAAAATATTTTTAAGGATATTGGCCTCTACATGCCTACATATTTACGTATCTAGGGTTTCTAATCAAAAAACAATATATCTCAATTTTTATTACATGAAAAATCACAGAAAATTGTATTCAAGTCTATCTCATAATGTGTGAAGTGAATCATAGGGTTTTGGTTTTGTAACATACATTATATAATGGATTGGAGGTCTAGGGTGTGTGATAGGGCTTAAAAGGCCTAATTATAAGCATGCTAACAAATAAAGTACCTTATAAACTTGGATTCAGACATTGAAACATTGTGTAAGGTTTAATGGAGATATAGGGTGGTCAAACAAGGTCCTAGTTATCAAATAACGTTTGTAGAGTGTTCAAATAAAGAGGAAATGTGGAAAAAAGGGATACAAGGTAGACCTTATAACCAAGGAAACTAGGTATTAAAAATACTATATGAAAAACCAATAAAGTAATTGGTTTTCCATCTATATGAAATGTATAGAGGTACACTTCACATCATTTGAAGATGTACAAATAGGCCTTACACAATCACCTAATCAAGAACAAGATACAACTAAGGTGGACAAGGTTAATACTAATGTAGATAATATCATGACTTTTAGGGACTCTTTAACCTCTTTTTAGTTTTTTA
Source organism: Torreya grandis (assembly GCA_037957365.1). Taxonomy (NCBI): domain Eukaryota; kingdom Viridiplantae; phylum Streptophyta; class Pinopsida; order Cupressales; family Taxaceae; genus Torreya; species Torreya grandis. The sequence continues at coordinate 1,539,469 of JARHVA010004155.1, forward strand.
AAGCTATCCAAACATCCTCAAACCCAGCTAGAGTCCATACAATGACATGACATCATGCACAGTCAAGAGGAGAAAGTGAGAAGTATGCTTTCATAATGATTAAATGGTGTTATGAATAATTTAGTATTTCAAGGAAGTGGATATAGGTTTGGGATCAAGAGAATACCATAAATAATTACTCAAACTCAGTTTAATATGCATTTCCATGAAAAATACACCTATAATAGGGTTTGCAAGGTTTCCATGAGATATATAAGCTTAAATCATTTATAGTTCAAGAATGATTGTTATAATTTCAAATCAATGATATTGTTACCCAAGTATTAAGTATCACTTCAAATGGAGTAAAGATTTCTTTTTATCTATGAACATCAAATTACATTGATCTATAGTAAATATTTCATGAGAAGAACACCTACAACCATGAGTCTAAAGGCATATGTCCATGCTTATGGATTTGATATCAAAGGGGTTTATAAAGGATTTACATGTTTTAAATGATTTTTAAAGAGAAAAATGATGATATGAACTCATTGAGAGATCAAGATGGGGCTCTAAATGATAACACAATCAAGTTGAAACCAAGTCCACCTCCTAAATGCATGTCTTTTGGGCAAACTTAGTTTTGAACATATGGAGGATGAATTAAATGCTTGGAAAGATCATGAAGAAAATTTGAGGTTTAAACCTAAGATTTAACATAAATTATGAGTCCAAAATTAAATCATGGAATGTATGGGCTTGTATACTAAAGAAACACTTATAGGTATATCTAATGAAGTTTACTCAGTCTTATAATTAGGCAAGAAGGCAAGATAAGGAATGAATTTTTTTGGGGATATATGACATCTCAACTAGTTGTATGAGAATTTTTTGAAGGTGAGTATGAAAAAGGAAGTGTCTAATACAATATATAGTCAATACCACACTCATTAAATATATGCATACAACCTTCTCAAGGGAATTGCATATCTACAAGCTGTAAGGCAATGAGGGTAAAATGATGAAATTGAAGATGTCACATGGAGATCCATAGGAAAAAGTGATAGATTATTATAATAAATTAAATAAATAGATGGATATATATTTTTTGATCAAGTCTAAATTCAATAAAACTTTGAAATGAGTACCCATAGTAACACACAATCAACTTTTAGATGTAGTTTTGAAGAGTTTTATATTTTTTAAGCATCTACACATGGATTCAAGACCCAAATTTTGGTAAAAAAAAGTAATTATGACCTGATAAATAATTAAATTATATATTAAATTTCCTATAAATAGTGTAATTACTCACTATTTTAGAACAATCCTCCACATGTCTAGTGATAGCCACCATTAAAGCTAAGAGATCTTTTTAAAGTATATAGGTTGGTGGAGTGTTTTGAACCTCATGGGAGTGTTTTTTAATCTTAATCATATTTTAATAAATATATATAAACCTAATAAGAGATGATTATGCTCCAATTTTATTTCAAACCATGCCCTTGAATGATAAAACAAGTAGGCAAACAACCATTCCCATAGGCAATCCAAAAAAGTATGGAGACAAAAGTGAAATATGAGCATCAAAAGGAGGTAAAATGGGATGGAAAAGAATTTGAAACATGGTTTTTAATCCATAATATTATCCTACATGTGGATTAAGCCCTAAAACTTAGTTTTAAGCCTAAAAGCTAATTTTAAGGCATAAAAGGCCTATATCACATTGAGGCATTAAAAAACTCTATCAATGGAATATGACACCTTATTGACGTATGATAATATCATATAGGTCCTATAAATATTTTTTCAAGAAAATTAAAATAAAATAAAAGTCGAATTGGTTCTATTGGCCTAATTTGGCTTGAATACGAAGCTTTGCATGCATAACCCAAGAAACTTTCATCTACAACCATAGTTTGAGGATCAAGAGAAGGAATTTCTCCCTTCAAGACTTTTAGCTCAATTATCTTTTATAAATGAGTGAAACTATATATGAAACCAATAAGGAATCAATTGTCATAGATAACATAATGGGCTAGTTCATAATGGTGACCTTTAAATGTCTACACTTAGTCATGATCCACCTGGTTCATTTGCAAAGGAGTTCATAGGTTCATGTCAAGTATAAAGCCTTAAAATTTGATCTAGTAGAGTAAGAAATTAATTAGGACATCAATTTTATGCCTCATTAAATAACCATTTGTATTCTAATGTTCTTGAAGATGAAAGTGTGGTTAACAAGTGTCAAAATCTTGATTGATTAATCATAGATCAATGGCACATAGCTAAGAGCTCAAGTTAGTGGGTCCATACAGATCTACGATGCATGTTTAATCATGTATTTAGAGATAAATGATGAGCCTCAAGTAAATAGGTTAGTGGAACCAGGATATAAATAAAGGTGATAAGTGTTTTAATCATAGTGCACTCTAGAGCAAACCAATAATCTGTATGACCATGGATCCAAGGATGCATTTTTAGTCATGAGAAAGAAGAATAAATGGTGCACAAGGCCACCATATGGTGTAAGTGGATGATCCAAATAAGGACTAATATAAGGGTTGATGGGAAGCATGTGAGGTTGCCAAGTGTCTCATTCTAAAAGATCAAACCAAGGATCAACATGGGTTTACCAAGTTCCACCATCTAGAGAGTAAATCAAGATTGACTATCAATATTAAAATTCAAATCTAAGAGACTTATAATGGAGGTTGAATATGATTTAGGTCAAACCAAGACTAAATATTTGAAAACTCTATCACCATTAAAGTCTAGTATTAGAATATGTCTATTTATGCCTAGTAAATTTCAATAATGAGGCTATGCAGCCTGTAGGCTTTTCATTGACATGATAAATTATAGGAAAACCAATAAATAAGATTGGTTTTCAATCTATACAAAATCTATATTCATGATGGATTAGGTGCAAATATAAACAAGATATGGAAAAGTGTCTTATCTTCAATAATTGTCATATCCTTAACAAGTAGGTACTTGTAGCTACTTAAAATAGATATAGTCATGGCTTTGATAGGCCCAAGGATATGAGGATTTTGTCCTTAAAATAAATCCAAGTGAAAGGTGACATAGAAATTGAAGGAGTAGTTTTGGGGATTAGAGGGTGTAGCTAGAACATTAAATTATTTTTCAAAGCCTTTAAATATTTTCCTTTCTTGATAAGATCATGACTCATCATCTTCAAAATAGATTAATGTCTTCTAGTGGATTTCTCAGCCAATTAGATGATCTTGAAGACTATTGAAGTAAATGAAGGTTAGCTTGTTGATGAAGGATTAGTCCTGACTTGATCAAATATGGTTTAGAATTCAATAAATTTGGTGGTAGTTCATTGATTATTTTTGTATGAATGTTTTTTTCTCTCTATTCTCCCTTTGTCTATATTACCCATTCTTTCCCATTTGTAAAGGATGCTCATTTTTGCGAGTATCAAGGGACTCTTTGAGATATATTGGCAAGATAATATCATTTGATAAGGCTAACCCCTATCAACATTTGTAAGAACTATCTATTGATGCAATAAAAGACATTATTTACCTATATCTTGCCCTTTCATTAGTATTTAGTAAGTTTGTGCATGATGGCCTTGTGAAGGATATTCTTCTATATCCATTGTCCTTCTTTTTGACCTTTTTAAAGGTGAGTATAAGATATTTCAAGTCTAAACTCATGTTTTTTATTCCATTTATGTGAGCTTAGTGTGAGTCTTATAACTCCTCTTTATTTTCATTCATTGTTTCCCAAACCTAGTTTATGAAATACTTGTGGAATTAGCTAGAATGTGAGATTGTGTGAGATAACATTAGCTTGTGCTAGTCTAGTGTGGGTTAACTATTATTGGAGTCTTCCATTTTTATTTTTTTCATGACCTAGTTATCTTTATTAGGATCCCTATTTTCCCCTTTCTAACCCTTTTCCATGAAGAATCATTAGTTTATGTGATCCATCAAAAGGAAGATGGCCTTATCTGGAGGTTCAACCCTATGATAGGATACCCATAGCATGGGCTTGCTCCCATATTCTCCTAGTGAGTGGAGGATCCTCAATAACTCTTCCACTATGGTGTAATCTCATGTCATAATAGTTTATGGCATATCGAGTTGGATATACTATGTTATTCACTGGTGAAGAGTTTTGGTTTCTCTTGATCCAATTAACCTTTTGAAGGCATGTGTGTAAACATCAATGGTCTCTCTAATTATTTATAATCTAGTTTAAGAAGCCTAAGTTCCTAATAATTTTAATTTGGTATTTATAATCAACCATCTTTTGCTTAGTATGCTTAGTCTCTAAATGAGCATCATACTTATCAAGAAAATAATGTTTATGTGTTCCCCCTAAGTGGCCCTCAAACAACCTATCAGCCCTATCATGGCCTTCACTCTCATCCCACCCCTAAATATGACTAAGGTAATCATAATTTGCATTTAAATTGGTACTATAATTCACTTTATCAAGACCAGGCTTATCTTGTTACATCCTTGTTAGGATTCAATCAAGCATTATCATTTTATATTGAGTTGATAAGGGAGATTGGTAGGGGTTTAGAAGTTTCTTATATCATCCCTATCCATTTTATATAAGAGGAAACGAGTGTTATTCATTTGTTGAATAATAGATGGTCAATTTGTGGGGGTGAATAATGGTCATCTTATGAGAATGAAGACATGGTAATGATGAGAAACATAGTCGAGATGTAGATAGAGTGTTAATATCTTATGAAGATCAATTGACTCATTTGGGTAAATATTATGTGTCATCTCATTTCTAAGAACCTCAATATTAGATACCCATTCCCATTTATAATCATGAATTCATTTCATCATAGATTTTCTCAAACACATTCAACCCTGGTTATGTCATGCCCTCACTTGTGAGACCACCCTCTCCTATAACAATTTAAAATAAAGAAAGTGTTTTTGTTCCATACTCATTTCCATCATGGAAATCAGTGTAGAAAGGCATAAATAAGAAGGAAGAGGTGTTGGTTGAGGTAGTCCAAGAACTAGTTCTACCAGAAGAGTTAGTTGTGCAAGAAATGAATCAAGCAACCATAGCTCAACTCAATGAGCTTGCTGTACAAGATTTCTGAGACTATCTCACCTTTCCTCAAGAGGAAATAAAGAGACCCTTAAAGGTACCTAGCTAGAAGGACACTCTTATAAGATGTAATCAAAGTGAAATTATTTACCCTCTCACCATCTCCCTTTTGGAGAAAGAACCTATTTTAAAAAGGATAGAGGAGGAGATTGTAGTCATAAGTGAGCCACAAGAGGAAACTACAAGTTTATATGAAGAGGAGATCATTATAGGTAGCCCACTTCATAGGGAGGAGCATGTTTCATCTTTCAAGTTGTAGAATATTGATTAGAAATGAGAGGATATCCTTTGTGAGTCTATTAAGGAGTTCAAGGGTAGTTCAAGTGATTTAGAAGATTAGTGGTAGAATTTGTGCTTGGATTTATTGAGCGAAATGGAGTAGATTAATGTTGTAAACTTGCCTAAATAAGATAATATTCAATGTGAACATAGGGTAGACCTTAAATGGACTACTAAAGGTCCATTCTACATAGATGAAGAGGATAAAAACTAGGTGCTTGAGGTTGGTCCAATTTAAGATGAGTTGTTAGTTGAGGATAACCCTATTATGTTTGAGCTAGAGGAAATCAAATAACATATTGAGCAAGACAAGTGTGATATTTGAGACCTTGGATGGTCAAATCAACCCTCATTTTTAGTTGAAGAACAAGATGAAATTTGAATAAAGTTGATGAAAGAGACATATCAAATGTTCAGGTGATGCAATTTGATAAACATACTAGTAAGTAATTTGAAGAGTTATGGAAGCGATTAAATGCCATAACCAAAGAGTTTGAGGAGGTTAAGGAACATGTAATTCTTCCAAAAACCTATGATCATGCTGATCTAAGTATGATTAGTCCTAATTTTCATAAAGACAAGGAAAAATAACATGGTCTTTTTGAACCACCAATTGAACCAAGTACAGTTGTTCCCAAGAGGCTACATAAAGTCTTCATGAAAGGCTTTCTCAAGAATGATGAGAAACATAAAGAAAGTGCTCCCATAGTCCAAAATGAACCAAAGTTGGAAGACTTAAACTAATATGTCTACATTGGAGACATTTTTGTTCCATTTCATCTATTAGAGAGAAGATTAAAATGATTGGCCATCAAGCTATTTGGTTCACCAATTATGGTGCCTTTAAAGTAAGGTATTTTTCATCTTCATTTGTTACAAGTGAATGATACTAAAAGTTTCCCATTTGATTGAGAAGGGAGGTGCTTGTAAATTACTTTACAATATTACATATATTAGAGTAGATTTCATGATTTCCTCTAAGTTCTTGTGTGCACATTTATTTAGTAGTTTTGTTGTTTTTCTTTCCTCCAAGTGCTTATGTTAATTTGTCTTTATTTGTATTGTTTATTTTATCCTTATTATTATAGGAGGAACTTTTCTAGAAAGGGTTAGCCTTATATAAATTCAAATTAGCTAGGAATAAAGACTTGAGACTCCATGTCTAATGGATAAGTTAAGGCTACTAGTCTATTACATAACAGGCATGCAATCCCAAGATGTCACCAAAAATGCTAACCAAATTTGGCCCACATACGAAGCTTTGCTTGTATAGACTGAGCAACCTTCATCTATGGCCATGGTTTGAGGATCAAGGGAAGGATTTTATCACTTCAAGACCTTTGGCTCAATTATATTTTTCTCAATTACTGAAATTATATAGAAAATAAATAAGGAATTGGTTTTCATACATAACACAAGGAACTAGTTCATAATGGTGACCTTAAAAGGTATAAACTCAATCATGTCTACCTAGTTTATTTGTAAATGCATTCATAAGTTTAAGTCAAGTATAAATCCTTTAAATTTGATCCAATAGAGTAAGATGTTCATGGGGAAATCAAGTTCAGGCCTTATGAAATAACCATTTGGATTCAAATGTTCCTAAGGTTGAATGCATGTTTGACAAGTGTCAATATCTCACTTGATCAGGTCATAAATCCATGACATGTGGTTGATAGCTCGATTCAATTGGCTAAAATAGATATTTGGTGTGTGTTTAATCATATATTTAAAAATAAATAATTATCCTCAAGTCAAACGGTTAATAGACCCCAGATAAGTACAAAGGTAACTAGTGTCTTAATTTTAGTGTACTCTATAGTAGATCAATAGTCTACATGACCAAGGATCTAATGGTGTGAATTTAGTCATGACAAAGTAGAATCAATGGTGTGCAAGTCCACTACATGGCATAAGTGCATGATCTATATAAATACTAATATAAGGGTCCATAAGAATCATGTGAGGTTATAAAGTGTCTCATTATAAAAGGTCAGACCAAGGATTGACATAAGGCTGCCAAGTGGCACCATCTAGAGATAAAATCAAGATCAAGGTCAATATTAAAAGTTAAAGTTGAGAGACATCAAATGGAGATTGAATATGGTTTAGGTTGAACCAATAATAAATGTTTCAAATATCTATTTACATTAAATTTAAAAATTATAATATGTCTATTTATATTGAATAAATTTCAATAATGAGGCTATGCAACCTGTAGGCTTCTCATTGACATGATATCTATAGGAAAACCAATAAACGGGATTGGTTTTCACTCTATAGTAAATTTATATTCAAGATGGATTAGGTGAAAATATAAAAAATATATGTAAGATTGTCTTATCTTCCAAAATATTCATATCCTTGACAAGTAGGTACTTGTAGATGTTTAAAACAAATATAGTCATGGCTTTGTCAGGCCCAAGGATATGAGGATTTTGTCCTTATAATTAAGGCAAGTGGAAGGTGGTGTAGAAGTGAAAGGAGAAATTTTGGGGATTGGAGAGTGAATATGGAACATTAAATTCTTTTTTAAAGCCTTTAAATATTTTCATTTCTTGATAAGATCATGACTTACCATCTTTAAACCATATTCTTGTCCCCTAGTGTATTTCTCAACCAATGAGAAGAGCTTGAAGGCTATTAGAGAATGAAGGTTAGCTTTTTGATGAAGGATTAGTCTTGATTAGATCAAATATGAATTATAATACAATAAATGTGGTGTTAGTTCATTGATTATTTTCTATATGCATGCTTTTTTCTTTCTCTCTTCTCCCTTTCTCTATATTACCCATTCTTTCCCATTGGTAAAAGATGTTCATTTTTTGGAGCATCAAGGGACTCTCTAAGAATATTTTCAAGATACTCTCTTTTGATAAGGTTAACCCATATAAAAATTTGTAATAAATACCTCTTGATGCAATAAAATACTCTATTTACCTATCTCTTTCCCTTTGGTTAGTGTTTAGTAAGCTTGTGCATGATGTCCTTATGAAGGAGATTCTTCCATATCCATGGCCTTTCTTTTTTACCTCTTTTAAGGTGATTCTAAGATATTATAGGTCTAAACTCATGATATTTTTGTCATTTATGTGATCTTGGTTTGAGTATTAGAACTCCTTTTTTTTCATTCATTGCTTCTTAAACCTATTTTATGAAATACTTATGCAATTAGCTAGATTGTGAGATTATGTTAGCCAGCATTGTCTTCTGTTGATCTAGTGTGGATTTAAGCTTATGGGAGTCTTCAATTTTTAGTTGGTGAATCATCTAGTTACATTTAATAGAGCCATATTTTCCCTTTTCTAACCCTTTTCCAAGTAGAATCATTAGTTTAGGTGATCCATCAAAAAGAAGTTGGCCTTCTTTGGAGGTTCAACTATATTATAGGATACCCACATACTAGGGTTGTTCCCATATTGTGACTAGGAGTAGATTATCCTAAATAACTCTTCTAAAATGGTGCAATATAATGTCATAATAGGTCCTCAAGGAGAAACTAAAACTTTTTAAGTCCAAGGCACCCATTTTGAGCCCCTTTTCAGATGCTCATATATTTAACTACATAACAATTTGGACAAAATGATTTTAGAATGTTCTTAGTAAAAATATGTGCCTAAAATTAATTATGTATTCAATTTTGTTAAGGACCTTAGGTTTATTAAAATTTATTAGGACTATAGGTAGGTTCAAAGTGCATGTAAAACCCATAAGCAAACTTTTTACATTCCTAACTCTTCACACATTCTCCATGGGAACCCAAAATTTTTAGGAAAGTTGAAGGGGTATATAGGCTAAAGATTCATGTTAATAAGTTATGGAATGGAATCCTATATTTTATGAACAATTTCCAAGAAGGTAAGCCTATCTAATCTACCAAAATAACTTTTTGACTAGTTTTGGGTCTTTAAACTCAAAGGCCCATGAAATGGCCTAGAATAACTTGAAAAGCACATGAAACATGTATAATATTATATCTATCTCATGTTCAACCTATTTTACTAAAGAGATTGGGATGTTTGTGTACTTAAAAGTCCCAAAAGGAAAAAAATGACTACTTTTATAGATCTTCAAGGAGAGAAATGGTATAAATGCACAAAAAAGGATGAATGGGAATCGAATCACAATTATATGACACTTGGATCCCTTCATAGGGATTTATATTGTGCCTTACCAAATTAAATGTCAAAAACTTAAGTTTTTTGATAATTTGTGAAATGTTTCAAGTTTAATGGTGATTTTCACCATTGTTGTAGGTATTGAAGGTGGCTTAAATCTTCATTTTATCCCTCATAATAATTATATGGATGTTTGGAATTAATATAACTCTCCATAAGTGTTTTTCATGGTGACAAATGATCTTGGGAGTAGGTTTTATGGCAACTAGTTTTAAACGGCTCAAGCTTGGAGACCTCCATCAATGTTTTCTAAGAAATCTATAGGTTTTCTAGAATTTTTTTAGGTTGGAGGAGAAAACATGAGTGAATAAAAAATAAAACATAAAAAATTGAACACTAAAAGATAACCTTCGAGGTTAGTTAAGCATAAATTACTAAGATCACTAACCATCATGTCATGTCCTTCTTCAAGCTAAGTAGAATGTGTTATAGAAGTGAAAGTGGGATATTTTGGAGGTTGGGGGAGAAAATTAGAAAATTAAATTAAATTTATAGTCTTTTAAGACTTTTCTTCAAGATAGTGGAGTGTGACATCATCATCCTCAACATTTTTTGTCTTCTAGTGCTTTTCTAGGCCAATGAGAAGGCTTAAAGGCCCTTTTGACCTTTGTATGTTAATTTGATGAGAAAGGATAAGTGATTAATTAATTATAATGTTTTTGAGACTCCATGGAAGGTGGTTGAGTGTCATTTATTAAATTTTGAGAGATTTCTTCTCCTTTCTCTTCTTTGTTCTCCTATATCTCCCATGTCTTCCATATTTATAAGATGTACTCTCATTTGACAAGGAAAAACCCTATAATTTTTATTCAAAACAACCTTTAAAGTAATAAGACATAATATTTTGCCTATGTATTACTTTAATATGGTGTTATAGTTAGTTTGTGTATGATTTATTTATAGAAGGGAGTCTTTCCTTGGTAATTGTCCATCTTTCTTGCTTTTTTGTAGGTTGTCCACCATTGTTGTAGGTTTAAAACTTGTGATTTTTGGTCATTAGTGAAGGCATTTTCTGAGTTTCATACTCCTCCATAGTTTTAGAAACTCAAGAATATGATTGAAACCTTGGGAAATAAATTAGTGAATGTGAATAAGTAACAAAATCATTACAATATACCCTATAAGGCAACATATCAACCCCAATAGTCTTACCAAGCCAATAGGTCACCCTTCCAAATAAGTTTTGAAGGACAAGGACAACCCAACTATGCTAGGAAAAATAGTTACAATTCTAATTATATGATTGCTTCAAACACCTTGGTCCCTATTTATAAAAATATTACACAAGAAGGTGATGGTTCTATACCTTGAAATCAATCTTTCAATTAAAGCATTGTCCCAAATGCTAACTTCAATTAGGATTTTAGTGATCAATGATAGTAGGGTGCTTGTTATGGTTTTAATCAAGCTCTCACGGCTCAAAATATAAAAGTTCCTATGATGAATAAACTAGAAGATCCTCAATAAGGACAAGGGCCTAATTAATAACCAAACGATTTGGGTGATAGAATGGTTAACTATGAATAATAGGAGTGTTATGTTTTTAATTAGTAAGCTAGTTCTAGCCAAGCAAACATTCCAATGGTAGCCAACACAAGGTTCAAGAGAAGGAACATGAAGGGAAACCAAGAATTAGTTAAAGAGTATTTTAATATTAATCCATTAATATGAAATCCAAATTATCTTAATACCTCAAAAAAAATTCCAATAACTCATAAAAATTAGAACCAATGAAACACCTTCATTCCCTAAAACTCATAGGTTCAAAACATGGTTGTGGCTCCCAAAGTACAAGCAAAGGTTGGTGGTTTACACATCAACATCATTTAATAAATGAAGAATTACAATGTGAGTGTTCCAATGTGGGACATGCTCTATATTCCTAGTCAAAAGGATGTTCTTCAAGTTCTTGCAATATAGCTAAGTATGAGGGCCTAATCCATGGTCTTCAGTGTCGTAGTAAGAGGGGAATAAATAAATTATAGGCTTATGGGGATAGTGAGATGATACTAAATGAGGTAAGAGGTCAAAATGAAACTAGAAACCCCTTAATTAAGTCCTATAAACATAAATTATGGGACACACTTGAATACTTTGAAGCCTTCAATATCCAAGTAGTGCCAAGAGATTAAAATCAACATGTTGATAGGATGGTAGCTATATCAGCTCAATTTGACATCCTAAATTATTTGAAAAGGTCTATAATATATCCACACGTCAAAGTGATAGTGAGACCATTAGTTCTAGATAATGAGGTTCATTAATGAGTCTTGGATAGTGACAAGTAGATTGTTTTTTTCTTACAACAAGAGGTAGAGTTTTCTTCAATAAACGAAAGTAAACATCAATATTAGTATTAGGACCAAATTTTTTAGCTAAAGTGAAATAAAGTTCCTAAATGGATGTTCAACCCTTGAAGGTCATTTACCTGAAGGATATCACTTGAGGAAAGACAAGGAAGTTATGTCTACTAATAAGTAAAACTATGATAGAGTCCTCATATTCAAGGATAAACATCTCAATATTGTAAAGGTGAGTAATGAGGCATAAAATCATGAACTTATTGAAATTTTTAAGGAATACTCAGATATCTTTTCTTTATAGTATAATGATCTAAGAGGTTTTGACCCCAAGCTAGCCAAACACACCATAGATTTGGAGACCAATGCTAAACCTATTAGGTATAAGTAAAGGCCTATTAACCTAAATATTTAATAACTAACGAGAAAAGAGCTATCCAAGTTGATTAAATCTAATATCATTTTTCCCATCAAGTACTCGTCATGGGTAGCTAACATGGTGCCTATGATAAAGAAGAATAGTAAGAACAAGTTATGTTTGGACTTCAAAGACTTGAACAGGGTTTCTTTGAAAGGCCATTACCCCTTACCATACATGGAAAAACTCCTTCAAATGGTTTTTGGTTAAGAACAATTCTCTCTTTTGAGTGGGTACTCAGGGTACAACTAGGTGCTAGTAAGAGAAAAAGAATAATTGAAGACTACCTCCACCACAAAGTGGGGCACATATGCTTATAATAAGATGAATTTTGGCCTCTAAAATCCTATAGCTACTTTTTAAAAATACATGGACATGGATTTCTAAGTTTTTCTCAATCAGATGGTGTTTATGTACCTGGACGACATAACATTTTTCTCTAAGAAGGTTAGTGAGCACTTGGACCACTTGAGGTTGATATTTCAAGGGTGTAGAGAGTATGAGGTCTATTTGAATACCAAGAAGTGTGTATTTTTTGTCTACAAGGGAAAAATATTGGGACATATTATCTCAAGGTAGGGACAAGCTATTGATCATGAAAAAATAAGTGAAATCTTAGCCTTATATTTGCCAAAGCATAAGAAGGGACTTCAAAGTTTCTTTGGAAAGATAAACTTTTTGAGAAGGTTCTTATCTAATTTTTTAAGTTTGGTTAAACCTATTAGTATTATTTTAAAGAATAATCATGTGTTTAAATAGATAAGATAAGGAAAAGAAGGATTTGAGGTTATAAAACAAGCCTCTACTCAAGAATATACACTCATGAATCCTGATTTATCAAAAGATTTCACATTGTATGCCTTTTCCAACATTGACAACATATAAGCTATGTTGATGAAAAATAATGGTGAAGTCCTTGAATAACCAATCACATTTTATTTGCTAAGGTCTTGAAGGGTATGGATAAAGGTACACTTTCATATAAAAACAAGTCCTTATATATGTGAGAAGACTAAAAAATTTCAAGCCTATGTTATCAAATATAAAAATATATCTTATGGTATTTTATCTTAGAGTGAGAGACTTACTTCTCAACAAGGACTTGAATGAGAAAGGGTTGGTTGGATTACCAGAGTCATGAAATATGATGTAGAAATAAAAGTCACTAAGCTAGTAAGAGGTAAAGGCTTATGTGAACACATGGTTTTTGACCTTAATGATGAGAAATGGGTTGTCTTAGTGACACAATATAACTTACAAACAACTTTACCTCCACCTCACACTAGTTGGGTCTAGGATGTGACCAAGTTTTTCTTAAAAGGTGAGTGTCCTCAAGGTATGGATAGAACAAAGAGAAGATACTTCAAAAAAAATTCCATACCTTATGCCTTTATTTAAGGTTTTCTCTTCAAAAAAGACCTCAATAGAGTGTTACTCAGATGCATAGATGATGATCACATGACTAGACACTTAGAGTAATTACATGATCGACCTATAAGAGGTCATTTTGATGTCTTCAAAAGTGGTGAGTGCTAGTTATTATTAGCCTAGCATCTTCAAGGATGCATATTCATGGGTTATAAAGTGTCAAAAGTGTGTTATCTTTGTAGGCAAGCAAAGTTTGGCAAACCTTCCTCTTAATCCGATCTAGGTAGAGTAGCCCTTCATGCATTGGGGCCTCAATTTTTAATAGGAATGATGAATCCATCTTCAAATGGATGACATAAGTGGGTACTCACTTCTACTTATTACTTCACCAAGTGGGTGGAGGTAATTACTCTAAAGGAAGCCAATGAAATATCATTGTTGGAATTTTATGATAGTATGATGACAAGATTTATGTACTAACAACCATCATTTTAGATAATGAGTCAAAATATGTTGGGATTAAGACAAGTGATTGGGTACTTAAGTTGGGAATCTAATTTAGGACATCCTCTAATTACTACCCTTAAAGTAGTGTACTTTTAGAGTTAATAAATAAGAACTTGATTAGAATAATCAAGAGAACTATGAAGGAGAACCATAGAGTGTGAAATTCAAAGTTAAGGACAACCTTATCAGCTGATAGAGTAACTCTCAAGGTTAGAATTGTAAACTCACCTTTTGTCCTAGTATATGGGATATAATACAAGTTGCCCATCTCTCTGGAGATATCTACCTTGGAGCTTGTTGGACATAGTCATTGATGTATGAAGGATTGTCATTGATGTCAAATGCTATTAGGTATTAATGACAAAGGTGTTGAGTTGAATAAAATTATTGTATATCCCCATGGATTTGTGTGTGTACTTTTAATGACTATCATTTTTAAGTATCTCTTTGTGGTCTAAGTTCTAAGTCATAAGGATATGTAGAGAAAATGTTACAAATGCATAAGGTTGTGTGCAAATGTTTCCATACTTAGTTGATTGTTCACCTTTGTATTTATCTGGGGAATTATTTTGAAGAAAGTGACTTGGGAAATTCATTTGGGAAAATGGTTTAGGTTTTGTTAGACAAATTGTCTGCAATAAGTGTTTGAAGGAAACAAATATAAGTTGGAATTCTTTCAGAGAAAGTGGTTCAGTGATTTATTTCAAGAAAATTGGCAAAGTATTTATTTGAAAAACTCCAAAGGGTAAGTGGACCATTAAAAATTTCCAAAGGGATCCTTTCAAAAATCTCAAAGGGTACTTTGCAAAAAGTTTCAAGGGTAAGTAGATTGTTCAAAAGTTCCAAAGGGATCATTACAAAAATGTTGAAGAGTAAGTGGACTGTTCAAATATTTTAAAGGGCTCTTTTCAAAAAGTCAAAGGTTAATTTGTGAAAATTTTGAAGGGCATGTGACCCAAACAAAGTTTCCAAAATGACACTTTGAGAAGCCCTGAAAGGTACATTGCAAAATGCTGAAAGAAAAAGACACTTGGCATTTTATTAGGGAAATTGTCCTAAAGCCCCTTAGATGAAAAGAACCCAAATAAAAATCCTAAAGGATACTTTACTAAGGATCTAAGTGGCATGTGACCCAAAAAAAATTTATTACAGGTCACTTCGAGAAGATCTGAAGGACATTTTTGAAAGAAGGGCATTGATGAATTCTTTCAAAGAATTTGTCTAAGGCAAGTGTACATTTACAAAATCTCAAAGGGTATGTTTCATAAGTTATAAAGTAAACTTTTAGTAGAAGGTAATAGATGAATTATTTTGGAGAATTTTTCTAGGGTAAGTGGAAAATTAAAAAATTCTTGAAGGATACTTTCAGATGGAATGGTCTCTTACAAAGTTTCTGAAGGATATTTTGGAAGAATAATATGTCACTTAAAACATTACCGAAGGATAAGTGTGGAGTCTTGTAGGGCATTTTCAAAATGCCAAAGTGTGATGTTAAATATAAAGCAAGTTTGAAGTGATCAAAGGAGCTAAAATAATACATGAATGCCAAAGAAAATAAGATGAAGTCCACATGCTGATGTTTAATGACTAAGCCAATATAAAGATCATGTACCTTCAATAGATCAAATGGCACGTGGAGCTCAGATGAAAAGATTGATGAACATGTTTCAAAGTTGGAATGAAAAATAAACAAATAAATGTTTAAGTGAGTTAGTTAAAAGAATCTAGAGTGATAGCTATAGGATATGAATGGAAACAATTGAACTAAAATTATTAATCTTTTTTAGTGTGGAAATTGATGCAACAAGGGCAAAATTTGAAGAGACTCAGAGAATGGAAATCAAATAGTCATTTTCTTGGAATGATAAGAGACAAATAATTAATCTAAAATGTATAAATTAAAGAGTCTCATCTAATTTTTTATTGATGCAATATTCCAAAGTGATGAGGAGTAGGGAAGAAAAAATGTCACCTTTTAATTTTTGAAATGAGAGGAGTCAAGAGGAGTAGAGCCATAAATATAAAAGATGAAACTCATTTGAGCATAGAATAATAATGGTCAAATTGGAAGAATACCAATGTCAAATAGATAAATTTAGACATAGAGAAAGGGTGCAGGAAGAGTGAATATCACACAAGAGTGTGTTGAATGAGAAATGAGTAGTTATAGCTTAGACATGCAACAAATAACAAAGACTTGGATTCTTTTGTGAATCTAATTCATGAATTTGAAGTTTAAATGTTTGATTGGTTAGTTACATAACATTAATTTGGGTTTGTGCTCAGTATAGGGAGTGGGTGCTTCCTTAATGTTGGTGATCTTAAATTAAGTGATTTGTGTCTCCTTGGGATGGGTGTCTTTAAATGTAACTAGTGAGGTTAAGTCAATGAGAAATTTTTTGAGGCTATATTAAAACAATAGATTCTAGCAACATTATCATTGTGGTTTTTCCCTTTGGGTTTCCACATATAAATTTAGTGTTGTGTGTTGTGCTTTTGTGCATGTGATATCTTTCATTTATTTGTTTAAGTTTGCATTGGTTTAAAATTCATCTTGAAAGTTATAATTAATTATTTTTTAAGATCTAATAATTCACCCCCCCCCTCTTAGTAAATACTTGTGTTAAAAAATTAGTATTAGAGCTAAGGGTTCCAAAAGAGAAGCTTAATCAACTCAAGTTGATCTTAGAGTCTAAACACAAAATGGCCAGTCATGAAGGAACTTCATCAAACAAGGTACCTTTGTTTGATGGGTCTAACTATGCCTTTTAGAGAATAAGGATGGAAATGTATTTAACCTCCTTGGTGTTTGATGTCTATATGTCTATTGAAAATGGATACATACCCCCTACTATTTTTCTTACTAATCAGGCAATGAAGAAGGCATGTGAAAACAATTCCAAAGCAAAGAATGTTATTCTTTGTGGATTTTCAAATAATGAGTTTTTAAAAGTCATGCATTTTCAAAGTACAAATCACATATGGGTCAAATTAAATAGCATATATTAAGGAGATGATAGAGTAAAACAAGCCAAGCTTCAAACACATAAGGGATAATTTGAGAGCCTCAATATCAATGAGGAAGAGAAGATTGTAAACTACCTCCTTAGGGTAGATGAGATTGTAAATTCAATTAGAGGACTTGGAGAGACAATGGATGAATCAATCATTGTAAAAAGGTTTTAAAATCTCTAACAATAAATTATGATTATAATTTTTTTCCCATTGAAGAAGCAAGAGATTTTAACAAGCACATAGCAGATGAGTTACATAAAACTTTCACTGCATATGAGATGAGGCTAGGAGATGTAGAGTCATCCAAGAGAAGTTATTTTCAAAATTTCTAATCAAGCATAAGAAGAAGATCTTAATTATAAATCTGAGAAGGTTGATGATGTAGAGGCCAATTTCATCAATATTTGAAGAAGGGCTCCAAAAAATACAAAGGTAAGTTACCCTTCAAGTGTTTTAATTATGGAAAGATAGTTCACTTTGCTACTAAATGTCCACATAAAAGAAAGGATGACTTTGATTCAACTAAGAAAAATCAAAAGGATAAATCCTATTATCCCAAGAAGAAGAAAAGCTTCTTTAAGAATAAAAAAGGGTTTTACTCAAAAGAAGATAGTAACTCGATTGATGATAGTAGTATTTCAAGTGATGAGCATGATAGTGATTTTATGGCCAAATAAACTAAAGTTATATAAATGACTTATGAATCAAAAAATTTATTTAAATAAGAAGAGGACTTAGATGATGATGAAGAAGAACAAGGAGAAGTAAATATGGAATACAAACATAAATGTGCTTTAAAATAAATTTACAAGCTTTGAAAAGAAAATTATAAAAAAAAGCTTAGTCAAAAGGAGTTTAAGAAATTAAATAAAAGAAATGAGGAATCAAATCAAATGATAGTGAGTTTTAAGACCCAAGTTGAGGAGGCAAAGAGGATATATGATGTGGTCAAAATTGATTTGCAATAAAAATACTTAGAATGCTTGAAGATGGAGGAAGAAATCATCGACCTAGGAGAAAAGCTCAAAAAGGTGAAAGAACAAATTGATAAATGCCTAAAATTGAAAGGAGGATCCATAATAATTGATGACATGATCAAGTAAAAAATGCCCATTAAATAAAAATTAGGTCTTGGGTATGACAAAGGAAAGAGTCCCATGTTGAGTACAACTAGGAATCTATATGAAAACCTTAAGGCAGCAACAAAATCAGGAATCAAAAAAGAAGAAAATCACATTCTTAAAGAGGAGAAAATCAATAACTCTATTCCTACAAAGACTAAGGTTGTTTCTACAAAAGAAAAAACATAACATCAATGAATGTGAAGAAGCTAGAGTTTAGGAGACCTCCTTTATATCCCTAAAGGAGAATGATAACTAGGTATTCTTCATCATTTTATGGTTATTGTTATAGCTGTAATCTATTTAGCTGAAAGAAATTGATTGTAATATTGTACCTAAGAGAAGTATAAGTTTCTTAAGTAAGAATTAATTTTCCCCTCTCCTAGATCTAGATGTTTTATACTACAACTATAATAATTTTGGGCATATAGCAAAGCATTGTTGAACAAAGCTTGTTAAATCAAATTCTAACAATGGAAAAAGGGTTGAGACTCCTAAAGTGAATAAAGGCTCACAAATCAATGACATAACAAAGAAAATTACACTCAAGAAACCTAAGGAGATAGGGAAAAAGAAAAATTAGTCTATGATCGCTCAAACAACACTACATGCTAAAGAGAAAAATCTATGGGTCATAGATAGTGGTTGCTCAAAGCATATGACCAATGACAAGTGTAAGTTCACCAAATTGAGTTGATGTAAGGAAGGGACTATCAACTTGGGAGATAATATTATAGTTAAATTAGATGTAAATGAACCTTGCACATTAATGGAAAGCTCCCTACACATGTTGTTCTTTATGTTAAAGGACTAAAACATAAAATGTTGAGTGTTATTCAAATGTGTGACAATGGCTATAAAGTCATATTTGATGTTTAAGGTTGTGAATTAAGAAGGTCTAAAAAAATTATTGCACAAGAAAAAAGGACTAAGTATAACATATATCATTTGATTGAGGTAAATGATACAGATTGTCTCATGGGAAAGATTGATGAGAGTTGGTTATGGCACAGAAGGATGGGTCATGTTAACTTTGACAATTTAGTCAAAGTAAGTTATAACATGTGTGTAAGACACATGCCTAAGATAACCAAACTTGTTGACACAATGTGTAGAGAATGTCAGCTCGATAAATAGACCAGGGTCTCATTCTAAACTAAAGAGTATACAACTAAAAAAATTATATATATAATTCATATTGATCTTTGTGGACTAATCAAGATAAGAGGTTCCAAAGGAGTGTATTATTTCATGTTGTTTATAGATGACTGCAATAGAGTGATAGGGGTAACCTTCTTAAAGGAAAAGTCTCAAGCCTTTTATAGATTTAAGATCTTTAGATCCATGGTTGAAAATTAAATTGGTATAAGGATCAAGTGCCTTAGATCTGACAAAGGTGGTGAATTCAATTCAAATGAATTTATAGACTACTATGAAAATAATGGAATTAAGAGACACTACTCTGATGCAAGAACTCCATAGCAAAATAGAGGTGTTAAAATGAATAATAGGACCATCAAAAAAATGGCTAGAATAATGTTGAAAGAATCCAACTTGTCAGATGGTTATTAGAGAGAGGTAGTCTAGATAGAAGTATACATCTTGACTAGAGTCCAATTGAGAGTAAACAATGACAAGACTCCATATGAACTATGGTATGGAAATCTTGCTTTAGTCGAGTATTTTATAGTGTTTGGAAGCAAATGCTACATTAAAAGGAAGGAGAAAAAGCTAGGCAATTTTGAGTCGAGATGTGATGAGGGAATATTCCTTGGTTATTATACTCATATCAAATCCTATGTTTGATACAACAAAAGACTAGATAATCTAGTGGAGAGCATCCATGCTAAAGTTGAAGAGATCCTCAAAGAAGAAACTAAAACTATAAAGGAGATCAAAATTGAGGAACTAAAAGAAGAAGCTGAGGATGAAATATCAGATAATAAAAAATAGATAAAGAGGAGTGAAAAGACACCCTCAAGTTTTGTTCAAAAGGATCATCCTAAGGAGTAAATCAGTGGCAACATGAATGAAGGAGTCTAAATGAAGAGAAGGACAAAAATGAGCAAAAAATAGGTAAGTTTTGCTTTACTATCTAAAATTGAGCCCAAAAGCTATGCTACGGCCAACAAAGATGAGAATTGGAAAAATGCCATGGATGAGGAACTAAGTAAAATAGAAAAGAACAAAACTTAGCAGCTAGTTCCAAGTCCCATAGAAAAACTGTCATTGGCACAAAATGGGTCTTTAAGAACAAGTTGAATGAAGATAGAGCTATTATGAGAAACAAAGCTAGACTTATTTGAAAAGGATATGCTTAGGTAGAAGAAAAGACATTAAAGAGACATTTGCTCTAGTGGCAAGATTAGAAGCAATCATAATGTTTTAAGTATTCTTAGTCTTTAAGAATTTTAAAGTCTATCAAATGAATGTTAAGTCAGCTTTTGTGATTAGAACCTTGGCAGAAGAAGTCTATATTAAACAACCCAAAGGTTTTTAGCTAACAGATAAAAAGACTATGTGTGCAGACTGATGAAAGAACTATATGGTCTAAAACAGGAACCTAGAGCATGGTATTCAAGGTTGAATCAATATTTGTAACAAGGATTTATCAAAAGATGTGCAGACAATAACTTGTATGTTATGTCTAAAAATGGACATATGTTGATCATAGTTGTCTATGTTGATGATATCATTTTTGGTGGTAGTAAAAATAATATGTGCAAAGAATTTGAAAATCAAATGCAAAAGGAGTTTAAAATGTCCATGCTAGAAGAACTTTCATTTTTTATTAGCCTATAGGATGCATAATCCAAAGAAGGGAGATTCATATACTAGACAAAGTATGTGAAGGAGATGCTCAATAAATTCATAATGGAGGACAACAAACCAATTAGCACTCCCATGATAACTATATGTAAGTTGAGCAAAGAAGATTAGTCCCCTTATGTGAATAATACTATGTATATATCAATGATAGGTAGCCCATTATACATAACTGCATCAAGACCAAACAGCATGCAAGTTGTATGCATGGTTGTAAGATTTCAAGCATCTCCCAAGGAATCACATGTCAATGATATGAAAATAATCTTTAGATACATCAAGAACATAATTGACTATGGTATGTGGTACCCTACCAGTGAAGATATCACTTTGATTGCATATACAAATGTTGATTGGGCAAGAAGTGTGGATGATAGGAGAATCACTAGTGGTGGTGCATTCTTCCTTGGAAATAGACTTGTGTTATGGCTGATAAAAATCAAGAGTCAGTTATGCTTTCTATAGTAGAAGTAGAGTATGTAGTAGTAACAATATGTTGCACCCAAGTCTTGTGGATGAAGCAAAATCTTAGAGACCTCAAGGTAGAATACCAAGAACCTATTTCTATATTTTTTGATAACTCAAGTGCCATAAACATATCTAAAAATCTAGTGATGTATTCCAAATCCAAGCATATATCCATCAAATATCATTTTTTGAAAGAAAAGGTTGTAGATCAAGATGTGAAAATTGAGTATGTGCTAAAAAAGGACCAAATTGTAGATATATTTACCAATCCTCTTCCCATGGAGTAATTTCAGTATCTAAGAGAGAGGTTGGGAGTAGTGGATCCCACACCACATCACTAGATTTTAGTGATAGGGCATGAATCCAGGGGGAGTAAGAGAAAAGGCAATCTGGTAAGAAAGTTGTAGTCCCTTTTATATTTGATGACAAAGGAGGTGATAAAGGTGTGTTGGCTCTAGATCATTATGCCTATCTATACAAAGATATGTAGATTATTGATTGGTCTCCTAGACCAATGCTATATAAATGATCATTTATATAATACTGGAGCCAAAGGAGCTAGTTTTGAATGCATCTGCATAGTGTTTAGGCAAATGTGCCATTGACTAAGGGGGAGTTCCTCACAAAGTGTTCTAGACTATTAGGTCCAAGGATTATAAAAACCAAAATGTCAAGAAAAGAGAATATTTTTGACATATTATGGCAGAGACTCTTTGTCATTATTGTTAAAAGGGAGAAAGTAGAATGGAGACATAGAAGTAAATTCATTTTGATGAGGTGATTTTCATCAATGACAAAGGTAGAGATTATTAGACATAGTCATTTATGTATGAAGGATTATCATTGATGTCAAATTCTAATATTTATTAATTATAAAGGTGTTGAGTTGAAAAAACTTGTTGTAAAGCCCCATGGATTTATGTGTGTACTTTGAATGACTATCATTTACAAGTATCTCTTTGTGGTATAAGTTCATACATAGAGAAAATGTTACACATGAATAAGGTTGTGTATAAATTTTTCCATACTTAGTCAATTTTTTACCTTTGTATTTGTTTGGAGAATTATTACAGAAAAAGTGAATTGGGTAATTCTTTCAAGAAAATGGTTTAAACTTTGTCAGATAAATTATCTGCAACAAAGTTTTTGAAGGAAATGAATTCAAGTTGGAATTATTTCAAACAAAGTGGTTCAGTGATTTCTTTTGAGAAAATTAGTTGTCTTTATTTGAAAAAATTTGAAGGGTAAGTGGACTATTTAAAAGTTTCAAAGGGATCCTTGAAAAAATCTCGAATGGTAATTTGGAAAAAGCTCAAAGGGTAAGCATATTGTTCAAAATTTATGAAGGGATCATTGAAAAAATACTGAAGGGTAAGTGGACTATTCAAATCTTTTGAAGGGATTTTTTAAGAAAGATAAGGGGTACTTTGCAAAAAAATTGAAGGGCATGTGACCTAAACAAATTTTTTGAAAGTACATTTTGAGAAGCCGTAAAAGATATATTGAAAAATGCCAAAAGAAAAAGACACTTGGTATTTTGTTCGGGAAATTATCTTGAAGCCCCTTAGATGAAAAGGACCCCAAAATAAATCTTGAAGAATACTTTGCTAAGGCTCTGAAGGGCATGTGACCGAAATAAAAGTTTAGAATAGGTCACTTGGAGAAGATATAAAGGACACTTTTAGAAGAAGGGCATTGGTGAATTCTTTTCGATAATTTGTCTAAGGCAAGTGGACATTTACAAAATATCAAAGGGTATGTTTTAAAATTTTTGAAGGACACTTTCAAGAGAAGGGCATAGATGAATTATTTCAAAGAATTTGTCTAGGGAAAGTGGACAATTACAAAATTCCCAAAGGATACTTTTGGATGGAATGGTCTCTTACAAATTTTTTGAAGGATATTTTTGAAAAATTATAGGCGACTTAAAACATTTCTAGAGGATAAGTGTGGAGTCTTGTAGGGCATTTTCAAAATTTTGAAGGGTCAAAAAATTTTAAATATTGAGTAAGTCTAAAGAGATCAAAGGAGAAAAAACAATACATGAATGCCAAAGAAATAAGATGAAGTCAACATGTTAAATTTTAATGACCAAGCCAATATAAATATCATGCATATTCAAGAGATCAAATGGCACATGGATCTTGGATGGAAAGATTGACAAACACGTTTCAAAGAAAGAATGAAAAAAAAAATAAAGAACCATTGAAGTGAGTTAGTTACAAGAATCTAGTGAGACAGTTGAAGGATATAAATAACAGTTAAACTAAAATGATTATTCTTTTTGTGAGTGTGGAAATTGACACGACAAGGGTAGAATTCAAAGAGGCTTAGAGAATAAAAGTCAAATAGTCATTTGATTGGAATGAGAAGAGACAAGTAACAAATGTAAAAAGTATAAAGTAAAGAGTCTTGTCTAAGTTTTGATAGATGCAATATTCCAAAGTGATGAAGAGTAGCAAACAAAAAATATTACCTTTTCATTTTTGGAATGAGAGGGGTAAAGAGGAGTCAATCCATATATACAAAAATATGAGACTCATCAGAGCATAGAGGAATAATAGTCAAATTCAAAGAATACCATAGTGTCAAATAGTTCAATTTAGACATAAAGAAAGGGTCCAGGATGAGTGAAGATCACACAAGAGTATGTTGAATGAGAAATTAATAGTTTTATATTAGACATGCAACAAATAATAGACACTTAGATTCTTTTGTGAATATGATTCATGAATTTGAAGTGTAAATGTATGATTGGTTGGTGCTCAGAATAGGGAGTGGGTGCTTCCTTAGAGTTGGTTATCTTAAAATATATGATGGGTGTCTCCTTGGGATGGGTGTCCTTAAATATAATTAGTGAGGTTTAATCAGTGAGACAAAATTTATGAGGTTGGATTAGAATAGTATCTTCTATTAGTATTCTCACAAAGGTTTTTTCCTTTGGGTTTCTACATATAAGTCTAGTGTTATGTGTTGTGCTTTATTGCATGTGATATCTTTCATTTATTTGTTTAATATTTCATTTGTTTAAAATTCATCTTAAATTTTATAAGTAATTCATTTTTGAGATCTACTGATTTACCCCCACTCTCAATAGATAGGTGTGTTCAAAAAAGCAAGCCCATAAAATTGAGTTGATGGAGAGTGAACCTCTGAGTGTGAGGATGGCAAAGATCATGGAGATTGAAGAAATAATGGATCTTGTAATTGAGACAATGGAATCACATCAAGCTCAACTAAATAAAGCTTTTGAAAAGAGAGCCATATCAAGAGACTTCAAGGAGAGTGGTTTAGTCCTCAAATAAGATTCAAATAAGGCCAAGCTAGGTAACTATACTAAGTTTGATAGCTTGTGGAGTGATCCTTACTTAATCCATAAATAGAAACAACATAATGCCTTTTAGCATGCCAAATTTAATGGAGAGGTATTACCCATCCTAGTTAATTCAATTTGTCTAAATCCCTGTTACTCAAAGGAAGTTACAACCTTGTATATATTAGAGTAAGTTTTGTTATTTTCCTCTAAGTACCTTATGTACATTTCTATTTCATTATGAGTTTCACTTCCATAAAGTGATTTGAGCATGTTTATATTTTATTTTAGGTTCGCTTTTATATTTTGAGCATTCCAATTAGAAAAGTTACAACCTTGTGATCAATTGAAAACCAATTTGAGAAAGACTTTTGTGACCCCGTAAGCCCAATGGATAGACTAAAACAACTAGTCTCTTTCATAGATAGGCATGAAATCATAAGAGGTCACTAGAAATGTTAAACAAAATTGGCTTACATAATTTTTTTTTGCCTAAATAGATCAAGCCACTCTCATAGACCATTGAATGACCTTTTGCCTCCATAACTAGCCTCTTCCTCATCCTATATTAATGATGCAGTGCAGTATATTGGAAGGTCCTAGTGTGGTGTGAGGAGCTGAGTAGAGTCCTTTCATATTGGATGATCCAATGGTGGAAATGTAAGACAAACCTCATGTACATTTCAAGCTTTTTAAACACTTTAGGCATGTTTTAAGGTAAATCTACAAATTTTGAGGAAAAGGCCTATAAGTAGGTGTTGAACTATAAGTGAAGGATCTAGCTAGTTTCTAGGTTTTTTAATAATTTAGGGGTAAGAAGGAGGTTTTCACAAAGTTTTATAGATTATAATGAGTCAAAAATTATGTCTAGAGAATCTAATTCTCGCAAAAGATCCCCAAAAGTGCATTAGATAACTTAAGGACCTTCAATATAGAAATTCTCAGTAAAAACTAACTTTTTATAGAATTCAAATTGGTTTTGAATTCCTTACACCTCCTTATGGAATTTTTTCACTATGTATACATGTTTAAGTACATTTAAAGTCATTTGGAGTTGAGGAGAGGAGTTTGGGATCAAAAAGATGAATGTTTTAACCTTTTAGATCTTTGGCCAAACATGTTTTTAAAGGTTTTGATTAATGCATAAACATATATATTATATTAAATAATCAATGGTGCCCCTAATATCCTCTCTTAGGCCTCTAAAATAAGATTCTATCATAATAACTAGCAGAAGTAAGGAAAACCTATTAGTTGGAAACTAGGCATGAAATAGGTTTTCTACCATTAATAGAGGTACAAGAATTTCATAAGGTTTAAAAAAGGAATAAAATTTCATTTAAATAATTAAAAATATTTACCAATTGTTTTATTTCATATGCAAGCTTTTGGTTCTTCACGCTATGGAAAAATTATTTTGGGTAGTCTTGGACAGCTCTAGAAGAGCCTTAGGTTTTTACTCAGTATAATCAAGAGAGATATATTTGGGTAAAAAATATTCTAGGAAGTGATAGGGAACATAATATAATTACAATTATTTTAATTTTTAATTTGGTTCATCTCCCCATATTTATGAATAATATCTAATAGTGTAGGGGTGTCTAGATGGCTTACTCATCTAGACATAATCCAAGTTTTCTTTGGTTTGATCACTTTAGAACTCAATGAGTAAGAATGGTTTTATGTGAGTTATTAAAGGGTCAAATATGACCTATTATAATTTTTTTCATCAGTTAACTCTTTTCCAGAGAGTACTTATATCATAAAACTTATTTCATCTACTATCCTTGTGAATAGTCCATTTGGTCATTTTTTAATAGATCTTAAATTATCAAGAAAGTGAGTTCATATCTAGGTGTTATATATACAATTTATAATTCACTTATTTCTTCATTAAACTAATAAATTATTCATAATCCTCTAGATTGAACAATCTCCCTTGAGATAGTTTTAGTGTTTTGAGGGTCTCATCAAAGTACAACTGTAGGTATAGCTATATTATGATGTTATATTATTTTAATGGTTTTCAAATAATATAATAATTATCATAATATACTAACATTAAAAAATAAGTCTTCTTCAGTCTTGGAGTGTAGTTCAAATGAGGTTCAAGAAGCCATACTCTCTCAGGATACCAAGGAATACTTTTAGGTCTAGTAATATACCTTCATCTCTAGATCTTTGTAAGTCTGACCTATAAGTATGATCATGGGATTGGTATGATCATATGTGAACATTGATAACATTAGCCTTACCTATATACATTTTCCTGTCATCAAGTGAACACCTTCATGAAAGCCTTGGTAGGTGTTAAGACCAAATGACCACTTAAAATAAACAAGGAGATTATTAGATGTCTAATGAGAAAATGGTTTGTTTCATGAGACAACTTAAGGTTTTTTAAACAATTAAATATGGTTTATAAATCAAATAAGTTGATAAATACTATGAAATTGGTTGGTAGGTCATGTAATAACAAAATACATAGACAAATGTACACCTACAATAGTCACATGGAGTAGGTACCATAAGAACTTTTGATGGTGTTTTAGGAGCCCAGTAAAGTGCTTAGGAATACCAAGTGATATCACATAAAACAAAATTTAAATACTAGTATTTTTCAATCATGAAGAGTTAGTTTTGATTGAGAAATAACATTTCAGTTCATGAGGTTATGTTAGGTGAGAAAGAGATGATTGTCATCTATTATAAGTTTGTGAATCAAAAAGGTTTCTTCAAGATTATAAGAGGTTATTGCTAATGAATAAAGGCATCATTAAATCTAATAGACACTAATTTGAGGTCTAAGCATAAACTTAAACTCATGGAAAACATAAAAAAAACTTACAATTGTTAAGAATGCCTATGTACTTAAAGGAACAAGAATGGTTTAAGAGGATCAAGGGTCATTTGATGGGTATTTCAGGTTGCCAATGAACTAAAAGGTTATGTTAGATGCCTAGGTGGATTTTATTTATATGATCAATCATTTATTTTAAGTGGAAGATAATAAAATTCAAAGAGAGGGTCAAAATACGCTTATGAGCCAAGAACCCTAAGCATGAGAAATAGAGGTGGCAAAGGAGTTAGAGAGATTTCCTAGTCATTGGAAGACTTATAGCATGTGTGTAGGTCTTTGAGGACAAGGATAACGTTTTTAGGTATTTATGGGTGTCTTGGTGAGATTTTTACATCTCCAATTCATATTTGAAGAGAGAAAAATGCACCAATATAGCTGAGAGAAGCCAAACCATCATTGCATGTCATAGAGACCCTCCCAAACTAGGAAGTTAATGCACTTATTAGGTGTAATTTTAAGTTCAACTTTGGTCAAAGGTTTCCAGGGAGATGTTGTTTATAGTTCCAAGAAGGGACCCTAGAAATTTTGTCTTCAAGAGCTCCCAAGATCAACTTACAAGTCTCCAAACCTTCTGTAATGGACTCTAACAAGCCAAATACCACCATTTTTGGGCTTCTAGAAATAGTCATTAATTTTAAAAATGTGTAACCATTGGGTTTAAAACTGATCATGCAAGAAGGGTGTACCTAAGAGCAAAGAGTGAGCTATATAAGCCATGCAAGTGTTCAGATGAACATGGTGTAAAGAAAAAAGTTAAGAGTATTATCCTTGAAGGAAAACATCTAATTGGTATGGAGTCCATATAGTCTATACAAGTGAATTTATTGCATGTTAAAGCCACTAATGGTTATCTAGAAAGGTTATAGTGGAACTCAAAGGGGTTTACAATGGAAGGTGATAGTGTTTGAGTGACCTAAAGGGTATGTTGTCACTAAATTCAAAGCCTAACACTTATATTCAATTATTACAAGGGCATAATTCTTACCTACAACCATCCCTCATTAGCCTAGAGAGTGACATGAAGTGGAAAAGGGTCTTGATACAATGATGAGCAAATTTAATAATAGTTTCAAGAAGGGATGAACATTAAGGTTGCAAGAAAAAGTATGAATATCATGTGCTCACCTAGGTTCCCACCTCCACACACTCTAACATGGTGATCCCAATACATACATATAGTCAAAAGATAATATAGTCATTCTAAGGTATAGCCATGCTATATTTAGAATAAGGTTTAGTGTCTTGAGCATTTAATAAGATACTAAATAAGTTTTAGTAGTTTCAAAATCCTTGAAATATATGATCAAGGTGAATATAAAATGACCTTATGGAAAACTAATATAAGAATGGGTTTTTTGTCTATAGGGTTGTCTCAAGGTATACCTCATATCATTTGGGAATGGAATGTCTAGGAGGTATAATAGTGGAATAGACTATCTAGAAGGCATGTTTTAGTAGTGTCTTTAATGTTAAGGGTGTTATACATAATAAATGTGTTTATTTAGACCTTAAAATGGGTCTCTACCATCTTAACTCCCTCCTTGCAAGATCAAACATAGTCCAAAACATGGACATGAACATGAGCATGATAAGGGGCATAGAAATTAAGTTATTTGAGTTTCATTATGATGGTAAAATCAAATAAATATAAAAATGGTGACCACTAGAAACATTTGAAAGTTTTGGAGTATAAACAGATCTCTTAAAACCCTTACACAATCTCCTAAAAGCGTGTAAAACTTTGTGTTTTGAGTTATTTCAAGTGATTTATGGTTGACCAATGCTTCTAAACTATTTTCAAATATGGGGGAGGTTAAGACAGACCTATAAATGGTCTTGTTTTCCATTTAAACCTCCTTAAGATCAATAAAATGATTTTTAAGGCTCTCAGTCTTTATAGGCCTACATATTTGCCTAGCTATGGTTTCGAATCAAAACCCCCTATATCTCAAGTTCTAATTGATGAAAAATATTAAAAAAAAATTAGTAAAGTCTAATTCATCATGTGTAAAGTGAATCATAGTGTTTTGGTTTGGTACCATACAGTGTACTATGTTTTTGAGTCTAAGGTGTGTGATAGGGCTTAAAAGGTGTAATTGGAGGCATGATAACAAAGGAAGTAACTTATAAACTTTGATTAAGGTTGAATGGAGATAGAGGGTGGTAAAATAAGGTCCTAGTTAACAAAGAAAGTTTGTAGGGTGGTCAAACAAGGAGAAAATGTGGAAAAAGGGCTATAAGGTAGACCTTAAAACCAAGGCAAGTACGCATTTAAGAGACTATATGGAAAACCAATAAAGGAATTGGTTTTACAAATATAATAAGTGCATATATTTACACTTTAAATAATTTTAATAAGTACAAATAGGCCTTGCACATTTACCTCATCAAGAACAAGCTACAACCAAGGTGGACAATCCTATCAAAGAACATTTCAAGGAGGTTTGACATTCAATTAAGGTGGTTGAAACTAATGTAGATCATATCATTAATATATAGGGACTCTTAAACCTATTTTTAGTTTTTTCAAGTTCTCTAATTATCCTCAAATGTAGCTACAGTCTATACAAGGACATGACATCATGCATAGTCAAGAGGAGTAAGTGAGAAATTTGTTTTCATAATGATGAAATGGAGTTATGGAGTTAGTTTTACATGGAAGTGGATATATTTTTGGGATAAATATCAGACCATAAATAATAACTCAAACTCAGTTTAATATTCATTTCCATGAAAAACACACCTACAACAAGGTTTACAGGGTTTCCTTGAGATATACAAACTTGAATCATTTCATAGTTTAAAAATGATTGCTATAATTTCAAATCCATGAGATTTTTAGTCAAGTGTTAAGGGTCAATTAAAATGTTTTAATGAGATATTTTTATCTATTAACTCCAAATTACATTGAGCTATAGTTAATATTTCATGAGAAGCACACCTACAACCATGACACTAAAAGCCTATCTCTAGGCTTATAGAGTTAATAGCTCAGGGGTATATAAAAAATTTCCATGTTCAAAAGGATGCTTGAATATAAAAATTATTTTATTAACTCATAAAGAGACAAATATTGGGTTCCAAATGATAGCATAGTCAAGCTCAAACCTAGTACAACACCTACAAGCCTATCTTTTGGGCAACCTTAGTTTCAAACATATAGAAGATGAATTGAATGCTTTGAAAGATCATGAATCTCATCTAAGGTTTCAACCTGGTAACATTTATCATTGAGTGAGGTAACATAAATGGTGATTCATAAACTAAATCCTGGAATGCATAGGCTTTGTACTAAAACAACACTTAAAGGTATACTTGATGAAGTGTACTCAGTCCTATATCTACAAAAGAAGGAAGGATAAGGATTGAAGAAATTATGTGATATATGAAACCTCAAATAGTTGTATTGGATTGTGAGTAAGGTTATTATGAATATGTAATTTTCTAAGTTAATCTACATTCAATACTAAAATCATGAAATAGATACCTACAACCTTCTCAAGGGAACAAGCCTATCTACAAGCCCCAAGACAATGAGGGTAAAATGATCAAATGGAAGATGTCACATGAAGATCCATAGGGATAATTGATAAATTTAATTAATAAAATAAAATAAGTACAAATATATTTCTAATAAATTATATGTTTAATGAAACTTTGAAATGAGTACCCATAATAACACATAGTGAACTTTTGTAGGTAATTTTGAAGAGTTTTAAAGTTTTAGAGCATATATACATGGATTAAAGACCTAAAATATGGTATTAAAGGTAATTATGACCCTATAAATAATAAAATTTTATTAAAAAGGTACTATAAATAGTTAAATTTTTCACTATCTTAGCACAATCCTACACATGTCTAGTGGCAGCCACCATTGGAGCTAGGAGACATTTATGAAGTCTATAGGTAGGTGGAGTGTTTTAGATCTCATGGGAGTTTTTGGTAAGATAAATAATATGTTAATTATTCTCTATAAATATATTTGGAGGTGATAATTTTCTATATTCAATTCAAACCATGCCCTTTAGGGGTAAAGCAAGTAGGTAGATAGACATTCGCATAGGTAGTCCAAAAAAGCATGGAAATAAAAGTGAAAATTGAGAATTGAAAAAAGGTAAAATGGATGTCAATACATTTGAATAGATTTTTTAATCCCTCATATAATCCTATAGGTGAATCAATCCCTGAAACTCAATTTTAAGGCTAGAATGTAGTCTTAAATCCTAAAAGGCCTATATCACATTAAGGCACTAACAAACTCTATCAATACAAGACGACACCCTATTGAGGTATGATGAGATGTTATAGGTCCCATAAATTTTATATAAATAAAATAATAATATATTAAAATTAAAATTTTATTCTCAAGGATAAACTCAAACTTTTCAAGTCTAAGGCGCCCATTCAAACTCTTCTTTAGATGCTCATATCTTTCACTGCATAAGGATTTAGACCAAATAATTTTACCATGTTTTTAGTAAAAATATGTAATTTAAATGAACTAAATATTTATTTTGGTTAAGCTACTGAGGTTTATGAATAATCATTAAGACTCCAAGTAGGTTTAGAGTGCATGCAGAACCCCACAAGCAAACATTTTACATTCATAACTTTGCACACCTTCCACATGGGAACCCAATATTGTAAAAAATGTTTAAGGGGTATATAGGATAAATATTAATGGAAATAAGTTATGGAATTGAGGCATATATTTTGTGAACAATTTTCAATAAAGTAGGCATGTCTAGGTTGCCAAAATAATGCTTTGACTAGTTTTGGGTTTTTTAGCTCATAGACCCATGAAATGGATTATAATAACTTGAAAACAACATGTAATGTGTATATTAATATTTAAATATCATTTCTAACCTATTTTTTAAAAAAAAATTGGCATGTGTGGGTTCTTATGAGGCCCAAAATGGCCAAAAATGCCTACTTTTATAGGTATTCAAAGAGAGCTATGGTATAAATGCATGGAATAGGACTAATGGGACCTGAATAGGGTGCCAAATTGAGCTAAAAGGTTAGAAACCAAATTTTTTTGATAATTTTTGAAATTTTATAGGTTTAATGGTAATTTACACCATTATTATAGGTCTTTGAAGTGGCCTAAATATCCATTTTATCCCTATAAATAATGTTATGGATGTATTAAAGTCTTTTATAGGTCCATAATTGGTTGTCATGGTGACAAATGGTCTTGGGAGTAGGTTTTAGGGTAGCTGGTTGAAGATGGCTCAAGCTTGGAGACATCAATCAATGGATTCTAAGAAATTTGTAGGTCTCGTGGAGTATTTTATAGGTTTAGGAGAAATCATAAGTGAATACAAAAGAAAACATAAAAAAATAAACACTAAAAGATAACCTTCAATGTCAAGTAAGAATAAAGTGTTATGATAGCTAACCATCATGTCAAGTCCTTCTAGAAGCCAAGTGGAATGGGGTGTAGAAGTGCAAGTGGGAGAGTTTCAAGGTTGGGGGAGTAAATTGGAGAAATAAATGAGGTGTATAGTCTCTGAATACTTTTCTCCAAGATAATGTAGTGTGGCATCATCATCCTCAATTTTTTTGTCTTCTAGTAACTTTCTAGGCCAATGAGAAGGCTTGAAGACCCTTTTGACGTTTGGAGGTTAATTTAATGAGAGAGGATCAATGATTAATTAATAATAATGCTGTTGAGATTCCATAAAAGTTATTTGAGTGTTATTTATTGAATTATAAGTGATTTTTTCTCCTCTCTCTTCCCTTTTCTCCTACAACTCCCATTTATTCCCCATTTTAAAGATATACTCTCATTTGACATGGAAAAACCCTATCAAAATTTTGTAAAATAACATTTCAATTAATAATACATCATATTTTTCCTATCCCTTGATTGAAACTAGTGTTATAGTTAGTTTTTTATAATTATTTTGTGGAAGGTTGTCTTTCCTTGGTAATTATCCATCTTTCTTGTCTTTTTATAAGTTTTCCATGATTTTTGCATGTCTAAAACTTGTGATTTTTGGTCATTAGTGAAGTTATTATGTGATTTTCATATTCCTTCTTAATTAATATCTTACCTAGTAGGACTTGTTTTGAAAATACTAATTAAAAATGATCAATTAGAGGGATTTTGTGAGTACGGTTTGTCTTTGAACTGCCTCAATGTTAGTTTCATAGAAATTATAATGTCTTTAAGTTTGGTGCATCACCTTTTTTTATGTTTTATATTCATACCTTGAAACTCTCTTATCCCTTTTCTAAGCATAATCATTCATTTAGGTGAGCTACCAAGAGGAACTAACATTCTCTAGAGATTTAACCCTATCATAGGATACACACCACCTGTGGTTCTTCCTATTTTGTATCCAAGAGTGAGAGTGCCTAAAAAAATCTCTTAAAAGGGTGAAAATTTATGCTAAAATATTACCATGTACCCCAGCTTAGGTAGGTTGGTTAATACTAGTGGGGGAGGATGTGATGGAGCTATATGTAAATGGAGATGGGCTAAAACCATTGATAAGGTGGGAGTAGGAGAGGCTTAGGCATGGTTGGACTTTGATTAGGAGATAGATACAAATATGGATACCATTATCCAACTAGGATGGGTTTAGGCCTAGGTGGCCAACCTATAGGGATAGGGAGTAGGATTGATATCTTAGACAACCTCATTACAATGCACTATTCAGATGGGATAGTCTAAGGCATCTATGGGTAGTATGGTTAGGCCATGAGATAAACATTATGGAGCCTAGCTAGAGAGTTATGGTAATGTATATTTGTACTTTTTATATTTAAATGCATGATATATAGAGAGATATTATGTTTTACCAATTGAATGTTGATCTTATGGGTTATATTTTGGTTGTGGTTGTTGATGCATAGATATATTTATTTCTAGCACATTTATTTCTATTTTTTGTATGTGATATAGGAAATATGTGTGTTCTATTTGCTTTTTTATCATTATGTAGTAAACATGCATGGTTAAAAAGAAACATTCAAAAAAGACTTGGAAAAGTATAAGTAATCAAAATTAAATGCACTACACACTTAATCACGATGGGAAATTTGTAATAACCAAGGATAACTAGGTATAATAAATGAAAAAAAAATTAAATAAGATGGAAAAAATTATGTTTAATCCATGAAAAATATTGGAACCAAATTAAAATAAGTAAAATCACACTAAATCATGTTTGGAATTCTGAAAAGAATGTAATAACATGGAAAGCATGTGAAAGATTAATGGTATAAAAATAGATAAATTTATTAAATAAATCATACTAAATCATGTTGGGAAGTATAAAAGAGAAACAAAATTAATAAAATGGTCTTAAATTAATCATACTAATTCAAGTTGGGAGTATGAAAAAAATAAGAAAACTAGTTGGATTCTTACATGCAATCAAAAAATAAGAAAATAAAAGTGAATTATTAATGAAGTAAGCATAAAAAATACTAAATCAATATGGGAATCATGTCAATGATGTGTAAATCATAATCAAACACATATTATCTTATATTTTATTCATGTAATTTCATTGTGACTTGGATATTAGAAGATTTTATGAGGAAGGCTAGGTCCTATCCATAGTATTGCACTAAAACTCACAAAGGGAACACCAAAAAGGTGAAAATAATGTGAAAATATGGTAAAAGGGGAAGTTTGTAATGGTAATGTCAAATTTTGGTAATTTTTGAGGAAGGTTTGGTCCTTTCCAAGGTCTTACACTATAATTAACAAATAGAATCCCTAGGGTGAGTGATCAGTGAATGAAATAATATTTCTCAAGGGGAAATATTAGGGTTATAGGGAGTAAAAATATGAATGTAATAATCATGAAATAGGAATCTTATGAGAAAGGCTTAGGATACATGAGACATAATAAGGACATGAGAGGACACTAAGTGACTAGTGACCATCAATATACAAAGGATACATGTTTCCTATAGGCATAAAGTTGTGTGGGAAAATAAGTGAAGTAGTAAGATCAATTCATGTTGGACATAATGGAAAAAGAAGTAAAATGGACCTACCTTCCCATAATTTTTTACCCATTCCTTAGGACCCATTATAGATCTATTATTCTACTACAAAGATTAGGTACTTGCATGAGAAATAAGGTATCACAAAAAAAAAAAAAAAATTATTTGAGCTTCAATTAGAAAGAGGTGATGTGTTTAGAAACATGTCTTTTAGTGTTATTTGAATTTTGAAAATTTTAAATGTTGACTTTTAGATCATTACCTTTTGTTAAATGATTTGTCTTTTGAAGATTTTGTGGATTTTAAAATTCCTCCTCCATATAGACTTGGACTGACCAATCATGAGAGATAGAGTGATACACATGATGAGATTTTTAGACTTAGGATAAAATAAGATAAGTATTTATATATATGACTAATTAGAACACTTAGGCTTAACTATGAACCAACCATCATGTTATCTCAAGTCTCAACCATGTGTATTCTTAGTTTTAAAAAGGTAATAAAGGGGAAGAAGGGGAGATCCAAAGTGACCCATTAAAGGATATTTTAATGAGATGATTTTTTTACTAATTGATCACATGATAAATGAAGAGTGACTAGAGGGAGCAAGGTTTATCTAACCAAGTCATAATAACAATTATCCATGTCTATAGAGATAAGATAGAAAATAATAAGGAAAAATAATGAGGTAACTATAATAAATGAACTTAAGAACAAGTAAAAAAACCATAAGAGAAAATGAGAAGAATAATGAAATCACAAAAAACATGTAGTTTAAAACAAAAATCATGATGTAAGATAGATAATAATCTGACATAATGTCATATGATAAAAATAGATAAATGTAAAGTTAGAGTACATGTCCAAATAAAAATGAGGAAATAAATGTAATAAAATAATGCTTTTTTCATAATTAATGATATATTTGTCCAAACACATTAGTCATAACATTTGATAAGTCTCTATGAAGTTGAATGTGAACTATAGCTAAAGTCTCATTGATCTGCAGGGTAAGTTGAGAAAATACTTCACATCTAATCTCCTTAATAGAAAATATAGGAATTCCTAAAGGACCATGATAATGAGTGATATCATGTAGAGGATGCATAGGTTAATGCATGGGAGTGGATTCTATGGGGGATGAAGGGGTCACTAGTGGGGAATGTGCTACCAAGAAAGGAGTCATAAGTGGAGAGGGATCCATGGGTGAGGGACTCATAGGTGGAGAAATAGTATGTGGAGAAGAAAACATAGGTGGTAGAGACATGAGGAAAGAAGGGGGAGACTTATTTCAAGGGATACCTATGGGAAAAAGGGTAATAGGCATAAGAATGGTTTTAATGTGATCCTTTATATGTTGTTGAAGGATGTGACAAATATTAGTGTCATATGTACCACATTGATGTCATATATAATATACCTCTCTATATTTGGGAAGATATTTAGGTAATAATTTTGGGGGAGGTATATCCCTATTTATGGGATAAGATGTGGTGGGATGAAATGTGTTGATATATAGTCACAACTTATGATAATGTTTACATGAATGATTATCTTTGTTATGGAAGCACCATATATGGTTGTTACTAGACTTAGTAGCTATACTAGTAGGAGGAGTGGAAAAAGAAGATGAGGAAGATTGGTATAATGAACAATCCCTATTCTAGTGATTTATAACTTTATGAATATCACAATATAGCTAATCAGCCTATTTGGTGGGCAAAGGAGCCAATTATGATAAAGGGATCAAGCCAACACCAAGAGAAGGTGGGGATGGTGAATAGATTAGGAAAGGCTTAATTGAAGGAGAAATAATATCTGAAATGGGAAGAGACTTAACTATAGAGGGAGTGGGAATAAGATCCAAATTGGGCTCAACTGAGAGAGGGGTTGGATGTATAGAAGGCTGAAGGACAGTCCCAAGCATCTTAGGAATGAATCATCTAGAGGGGTCTTAGTATCTTGAAAAATGATAGGGACCAGTCATAGCATGATCCATAAGCATAATACTATGAGGTTATTCAAAAATTGAAGGTGTACACACCATCTCTACCCTATGATCAAGAGGAAAAATGATAAAATTAAGAATGGTATAGGATAAAATGCTAAAAGATATATTGAAAGACTAAAGCAAACAAGAATGATAAAAAATAATTTTAGCATCTATGGCATGAATAATACCTCACAAAAATAGATCATCTAAGTTATATCCATCATCATAATTAGGGTTATGAAGATCAATGGCATAGGTAGGGATGAACTTTTCATCCTATGTGGTGTGATGATATACCCTTCATGCAAATTACCTCATATAGGGTGGGATCCACAAGTTACTTATGGGAGAACCTATTGGTGTTGGTAAGACTCATCATATATGTTGAATTTAACTAAGTGTTGAGTTCAAATAGGAATTTCATGATGAAAGAGAGATTAGGGAAGGCAAAATTGATGCAAAATCAAAGAGATGCAAAATTTATATAAGATGATAGAGTCAACCAAGTTAAATGAGTACTATAAATAGGGTATGAAACTAATACAAAAAGGATATAAAGTTGACCAGTTCAAATTAGTATTATAACATGGTTGGTATAAAGGAGTACTGGGTTAAGTAGGTCAACCTAGTACTGTATAAAATGAGATAGATAGTCTGATAAAGATATATAGTCGACTAGGTTGACTTAGTGCTATATCTTGACTAGCAAAAAGGAGTACTAGGTTGACCAGGTCAACTTAGTACTATAGTTAGGGAAAAAGATAGTCTGTAAGAGACTATGTAGAATGATAGTGTGTTCAAAGTAAGGAAATATTTTATAAATGTAATTTGAAGTAAGAAATATAAGTAAACACATAAAAAATTGGATCAATGAGGATAATCTAATTGGTAAACAACACAAAACCTTGTACCAACACTAGATAATGCAAGTTTTTGCAATATAACATACAATGAGAAAAGATCAAAAAGTCAACTGATAAGTAAATGCTAAGTGTTCATCTAAAGTGTTATTAGATTATTATAAACTTTTATTTTTAGTGTGATTGGTAAGCTAGATAAAAGAAGGAACTAGAAAGCAATCTATGTATAGTTTTAAGATGTTTAGGCTGGAAGGGATCTATGTTGGCAATGGTACTGGCTTGGTATTTGGGCATACCCCCTCACTTCACAATCCCACATTGATAAGGGTATCAGTTGCTTTGCCAATATATAACATTAACCATGTGTTTATACCTGGCTAGAAATCCAAGTTGGTTTCCTCCTTGGTGATGAAATCCAAGTAGGTGGGCCTTAGAAAGACAAATGTTAAATGCATTTAAAAATTTATATGATTTGATAGTGTGTGCAAAAATTAAAAAAATAGTCTAACTAAATAGTATTTTGAAAAACTAACTAATTAGATTATGTGTTCTACTGTAAGTATGCAAACAACTAAAGATGAAAGTGTGAATTAATTACTAGCATATAGTTATTAATTCCCCAAATTAATAATGGTACAAAGTTTTTTTATATGACACTATATGCAAAAAATATAGAACATATTAGACAAGATCACTATTGTTCTATACAAGCAAGAGTCCCTAAGAACTAAGTCAATAAAGTCAACTTAGTATTTTAGACTGAAGATATACTATAGAATT
Organism: Torreya grandis; assembly: GCA_037957365.1. NCBI lineage: Eukaryota > Viridiplantae > Streptophyta > Pinopsida > Cupressales > Taxaceae > Torreya > Torreya grandis. The sequence continues at coordinate 1,578,835 of JARHVA010004155.1, forward strand.
AAGTGGACCAAGTTGACGTAGTTTATTTTAGGATTATAGTTTTGAAGACTGAAAACATGCACAAAACAAAACTATAATGAAGTAATAAATTGAAAGTGAAAGAAAGATAAGAACATTGGTGCATTGGAAGATGATTAGGATTAAAAAAATTATATTTAAGTGCCTTGAATGTTGATTGTAAGCTCAACCAACTATGTCAACTATGTTAACCTAGTTTTGTGAAAACCTTATTTGTTGAAGCATATTAAGATGTCAAATTTGGCCTAGTCAACTTAGTTTGTTATCTAGATGTTGATTGGAATATTAAGTCAACATTCATGACTTAGTTTGTTGTGTTCGATGCTAAATGAGAGACTAAGTCAACTTGTGTGACATAGTTTTTTTTTGGAACTAAATAATAGTAGTGTCATTCTATTCGATCTAGTAACCTATATCTGATGAAGACTTACACAAAAATAACATTATCATTTTGATGAAACTATGTGTTAAACCTATACATAGAAGTTATAACTATACCAACCTGGTCGACCTAATATCACAAATATAAAAAATAATAAAATGATATAAATGAAAATTGTGAAAGAAAACCTACAATGGTTAGATTTCACATTTGGTTCACTAGAATGTATGTAATGGGAAATGCAGTGTATCTAAAAATCAGTCCTATCTTAGAGAAGATAGATCCTACTTAGAATTCTAATTGGGAATACATTAGTTAATCAAGGTGATAACCAATATGGAAATACTAGACCTAATCAACGGATCTCTTACCATAATAATATCATTAGGAAGGGTTAGAAAGGCTCTACTTATATAAAACTATGAAATAATCCTAAGTCATATGATTTTGTATTCACTAACCTAACAAAAAATAAAGTAAAAATATAATCTAGTGATCACCAAATCTTGTGTCACAAAGTGGGGGTAATAAACATTAAAATTAAACATGCATAGAAAACATATACTTGTATCAATGTATATGAAATCCTAATGCATGGAAGATAAGTGAAAACACATATCTATCTACTCTTACAAAGGAGGAATAAAGTTAAGAATAGTTACTATGAAATACAAACCCACTGTGCCTCAATCTCTCCCTTGGCCAAGGTTATTTAGAAGATGTTGTTATGGTATGTAAGGATGATAAGGATAAATCTACTTCAGGCTAAAAAACCTATCAATGCATCCAAAAGACTTCTCTATAAGAAAATATTTATGTCTCCAAATAAAGTATGAAACCCTAAGCTTGCTCCTCAACTATAATGGTGGATAACCAGATATGTACTATATCTTACTTATTCTTCTATTCTCTTATAAATGTAAAAATGATTGTGTTTATATACTTGGATCTAAACCTAAATTGTTTTGAAAGTTTTTGTTGACAAGGTTGAATTTATTGACCTAGTATCATAATTGATAAAAACTTACTAGGTCACGAACTAGGTTGGCCAGGGGCTGACCTACATTCTTAATAAGTTTTGTCAATAATAATAAAAGGTTGACATAGCTGACATAGTCATGTAAACTATTAAAAAGGAGTTTAGGCTATGGAAATGTCTAATGAAGGTGGTAAAAGAATAGAGAAATTTTTAAAAGAGGAGGTTAAGCTTAGGTGTGTAGATATCAAGTGTTAAAAGGGAAAATAATCCTACAAAGCACCAATGGTCTACCCATCCCTTTCTTGGTGCACACATTAAGAAACAATGGGTTCTTACAACATAAAGAGTGTTAATAATTGATTAATTTTTTAAAATATTATGTGTATATACACAAATACCCCAATCTAAAATCATTACATGTCACATTAGTACAATAAGGGATGGTGCTTTGAGAAAAGAACACGATGACACATTATTCTAATTCTAAATAAAGTGTATTATGGAGAAAATAATATAAATGAAATGGAATAATTGAGAAACACATAACTTTACTTACCATAGTGATATAGATAAAGAAGGAGATGTGAAAGATGTGAAGGCATCTAATGTGAGGAACATTAGGTGAACCTATAGACTAGTGAAAAATTGAATTTCTTTTAACATATGCATATAATACTTATAAATATTCTCTATGATAATAGGATTCTAGAACTTTTTATGATTTGGAAAAAGAGTTTGTATAAACAAAGATATGATCAAAACAAGGAATCTAATGGTAAGTATTTGAAATGTAAATAATTTTGAATCATAAATATAAATAGGGTGAAGACATAATTCATTTTCTATTATTTACTATTTTGAGAAATATAGTGCTTGGAGAGACCTAGTGAGAGCCTAGAGATCCAAGATAGTGAGGAGATGACATTTTATATGGAGAGGATGCATAGTGGCCATAGAAAGTACAACACAAGTAAGTAACTAAAAATTTCAAACTAGCTAGGTTTCCCCATGTGGTCAATGATTGGGTAGAAATGTGGAGATAAGATAAAGTGGCATGGGTCATGCCCCATGTGCCAGCACTATAGATGGTCACATAAAGAGAGATCATGTAGAAATCTTATCCACATATTATTCTTGTTGAGCTAAGTTGAGTGACTATTGTGTTAGGTTTGGCATGACAATAGATCATGGGCCATTATACCTAGTGGGTAGATCCATAGCTAGTGGAATGCTTGCCAAGATAGTTCAAAATCACACACCAAATGGATCTTATAGTGATTCCCAAATTTTGGGCATGGCATGTGAGAGATCTGAAGAGGAGAGGAAGAGGAGGATTACTAGTCAACAAACTAGAGATCAGTCCATGGTGTGTGAGACCATGGATTGGTCAAGCATGAAAACCAATAATTAAAAGAGGAGAGGGTATGGATGTGGATCTAGGGTTGTTATAGGTACCATAGCTAACACCACATTAGGAAAAGAAGTGACCACCTTAGTCAAACCATCGATAAATATGTTAGTAGCGAGATAGAGTATAGAGGGTGGTGATCCAAGGTGACTCATTGATTGACTGAAGGTAGAGATGGTCTATAAATGTACCACTAAGGAGAGGCTCGATACATTCATGGGTGGTGATTCTATGTTTTATTTTTTTGAGGCATCTTATGGGTGAGGTACTTTGGGGATGAGCCAATGGAGAGACATGCTCAATAAATGGAAGATGGGGAGATGATGGTTTGTGACAGTAAGATAGGTAATAAATGCTTATGATTTTAAATTTTTGAGATAAAATACTTATATGTGATTTTTGATAGATATATTTTGAGATGTATATGTGATATGATATGTATCTTATTTGAATTTTTTAGATCTTATGGATGAGGAGGTTAGATGGGGATCCTTGGTTATGGGAGTACATGATGATATTTTGGATGGGGTGATGGTGATATATGACCATACCACATTGGATGATCCTATGGTACCATTTGCCCCATCCTTAAGTAGGCTAGTTTAGACTAGTGGGGGAGGTTGTGAGGTAGTTATAAGTATGCAAAAATGGGATACATCCACTAATAAGGGTAGGAGCAGGAGATGCATAGGCATGGAAAGTCTTGGCTTAGAAGAGAGCCAAACATATGGCTACCATTAATGATCTAGGATAGGTTGAAGCCCAAGTGACCACCCTGCAGGGATAAGTAGCATGATTGAGATCTTAGATAGCTTTGTTATCCCACACTATTCAGAGGGGATAGTCTAAGGCATCTATGGGTAACACGGATAGGCCATGTGATAGACATGATGGAGCCAAATCATATAGCTAGGTTGATGTATATTTGTACTTTTTGTGTTTAAAATGCATGATATATAGAGAGATATTATGTTTGATAGCTGGATGTTGATATTTTAGGTTATATTTTGGTTGTGCTTGTGGATGTTTGAATATATTTATTTCTATCATATGTATTTTTCTTTTATTGTATATGATATAGGAAATATATGTGTTGTGTTTTATTTTATAGCATTATGTAGTACACATGCATGGTTTAAAGGAAATAAGCAAAAAGACTTGGAAATGTGTAATAACAAAAGATGAATAAGTATAATAAACCAAAACATGTGGTAAATAAGATGGCAAAATTTGTTTTTAAACCATGAAAAAAGATTGGCATCAAATTAAAATATGTAAAATCACATTAAGTCATGTTGGGAAGTATGAAAGGAATGCAATTACATGGAAATCATGTGAAAGACTCATGGAATAAAAAAAAAATCAATTAAGTCAATAAATCATACTAAATCACATTAGTAAGTATAAAAGTGAAACAAAATTGGTAAAATAGTCTTAAATTAATCATACTATTTTAAGTTGGGAAGTATGAAAAAATTAAGAAAAGATGTTTGATTCTTAAATGTAATTGGAAAATAAGAAGATAAATGTGAAAGATTAATTAAATAAGCATAAAAAATACCAAATCAAGATGCAAAGCATGTCAATTATTTTTAACTCATAATCAATCACATCTTATCTCATAATTGACACATGCATTTACATTGTGACTTGGATATTAGAAAATTTTGTGAGGAAGGCTAGGTCCTATCCATGGTATTTCACTATAAATAAAAAAGGTAAATCCAAGTAGGTGGAAATAATATGCATATATGGTAAAATGGGATGTTTGGAAAGGTAATGTGATATATTTTTTTTTAATTTGTGAGGAAGGCCTGATCCTTTCCAAGATCTTACACTGTAACTCACAAATGGAATCCCTAGGGGAGTGATCAATGAACAAAACAATTTTGATCAAAGGGAGATATTAGGGTTGTAGGGAGTGAAAAAAAGAATTTAACAAGCATAACATAGGCATATTATAATAAAAACTTAGGAGACATGAGGCACAATGAGGACATGAGAAGACACTAAGTGACTAGTGACCATAAATATATAGAGGATACATGTTCTCTATAGGCACAAAGTTATGTAGGAAAATAAGTGTGGTACTAAGATTAACTCATGTTGAAGGTTTTGAACAAAACATTATAATGTATCTACCTTCCCACAATGTGTTCCCTATTCCTCAGGACTCCTTACAAAGCCATAAGTCTATTGTAAATATTGGGCACTTGCATGAGAAAGTAGGTAGCACTAAAAGATTTTCTTATTCCCTTTTTCTAATCTACTGGCCTATTGCACCCCAATGGACTTTGGGTCTATCAATAGGCTAACTATGAAGTTTGATCTTAAATTATAATAAGGAGATGTACTTAAAATCACATCTTTTAGTGTGATTTGACTTTTGAAAAATTTTAATGTTACTATTTAGATCATTGTCTTTTGTTAAATCATTTAGCTTTTGAATATTTTATGGATTTTAATATTCCTCATACATATGGACTTGGAATGAAAAATCATGAGAGATATTTTTATACACATAAATGTGATTTTTAGGCTTTGGCTAAAGGAAGCCAAGTATCCAAAGATATGATTGACTATAACACTTAGGCTTAACTATGAATGATCATGTTATCTCAAGTCTCAACCATGTTTATGCTTAGTTTGTGAAAGGTAATAGAGGAGAATATGGGGAGATCCAAAGTGAAATGTTAAAAGGAGATTGTAATGGGATTAATTATTTTATAAATAATCCCCTAGTAAATGAGGAATGAGTATAGGGATCAAGGTTTGTATAACCAAGACACAATAGCAATTATCGGTGTTTATAGAGATAAGATAAAAAACAATCATGAAAAAGAATGAGGTAACCATAAAAAATTAACTTAATAAGAATAATTAAAAAATAATACATAAGAGAACATAATAAGAATAATGACATCATAAGCAACATGTAGTGCAAAATAGAAATCATCTTGTAAGATAGATAATAATCTGACATAATGTCAGATGATAAAAATAGATAAGTGTAATGTTAGAGCACACATATAAGAAAAAATGAGTAAATAAATGTATTAACACCACAGTTTTATTCCTAAGTAATTATATATTTTTCCACACACTTTAACCATAATATTTGATAAGTCTTTATGAAGTTGAACATGAACTGTAACTAATGTCTCATCAATTTTTAGGTAAAATTGAGAAAATATTTCTTATCAAATCTCCTTTATAGAAAAGGTAAGAATGATTGAAATATCATTTTGATGTGGGATATCATGTAGGGTATGCTAAGTATAATTCATTACAGTAGATTAAATGAGAGATGAAGGGTTTACTAGTGGTGAATGCACCACCAAGGAAGGGGTCACTAGTGGAAATGGATCCACAGGTGAGGAAAGGTCCATGGGTGAAGGAATCATGGGTGGAGAAATAGTAGGTGGAGAAGAGACCGTAGGTAGTGGATCAATATGGGAATAAGGGGGACCCTTCTTGTGAGGGAGACCTATGGGAGGAAGGTTAGTATGTGTAAGAGTGGTTATGAGCTAATCCTTAAGATGCTACTAAAGGATGCAATAATGAATAGTATTATGTGTACCACATTGGTGCTATAGGTAATATACCTCTCCATATTTGGGAAAGTATTTAGGTAATGATTTTGGGGGAGATATAGCCTTGTATGTACACTGAATGGAGGTGGGATTTAAGATATTTATATATTTACACAACTTACGATAATGTGTACATGAATGATTATTTGTGCCATGGAAGTAATAGATACACTTGTGAGTAGACATGGTAGGTGTACTCACAAGAGGAGTGGAAATGGAATTTGAGTAATATTGTTATAATTAACAATCCTTAGTCTAGTGATACATAACTTTATGAATATCATAATATGGCTGATTGGTCTATTTGGTGGGCAAAGTAACAACTTACATTAAAGGGAGTAAACTATAACCAAGATAAGGTGAGGCTGGTGGAGAGATTGGGAAAGGCTTGATTGAAGGAGAAATAGGATATTTAATAGAAGAGACTCAACTATAGAGGGAGTGGGAAAAAGATCCAAATTGGGCTCTATTGATAAAGGGACAAGATGCATAGAAGGCTAAAGGACAACCACAAACATCTCAAGGATGAGTTGGTTAGAGGGGTCTTAGTATCTAGAAAAGTGATAAGGACTAGTCAAATCATGAACTATAAGCATAATCTTATGAGTTTATTTATAAATTAGAGGTGTACACACCATTGCTACCTTGTGATTAAGAGGGAAAATTATAAAACTAGGAATGGTATAAGATGGAAAGCTAGCATATATACTGAAAGACTAAAGCAAATAGGTATGATAATGAATAATTTCAGCGTCTCAAGCCTAAATAATACCTCATAAGAATGGATCATCTAAGGTATATCCATCATCATAATAAGGTGTATGAATATCAATGACATAGGTATGGATGAACTTATCATTTGATTGGGTTTGATGATATACCTATCATGCACATTACTCTCATCTATGGTGGAAACCATGAACTACTTATAGGAGAACCTATTAGGATTGTTAGTTTCATCATATCTATTGATTTCAACTTAGTGTTATATTCAAATAAGAAGCTCATGATGAAGGAGAGAGATTAGAGAAGGAAAAAATTATGAAAAAACAAAGAGATAAAAAAGATACATAAGAATATAGAGTCAACTAGGTCAAATAAGTATTATAAATAGGGTATGAAATTGAGCCAAAAGGGATACATAGTCAACTAAGATGACTTAGTATTGTTTCCTGGTTGGCATAAAGGAGTACTGGATCAAGAAAGTCAACTTAGTACTATAGAAAAGGAGATAGATAGTTTGATAAATATATAGATTAAACTGATTCAACTTATTACTATATCTTGACTGACAAAAAGAAGTATTAGGTTAACCAAGTTGACTAATTAATACAATTATAGAAAAAGACAATTTGTAAGAGATTTTGTCAAGTAGAAAGATACTATGCTAAAAATAGGGAAATTTTTTACAAATGTAATTTTAAAGAATAAAGTGAATAAAACACACAAATAATTAGATCAATGAGGATGATCCAATTAGCACATAGCACAATACCTTACACCAATATTAGTTGATTCAAGTTTTTACAATACAACATACAATGCGTAGAGAACAAGTAATCAATTGAAAAGTAAATGCTAACTAAGTGGTCATCCTGAGTGTTGTTATATTATTATAAAGTTTTATTTTAAGAGTGATAGGGAATTTGGTTGAAAGTAAGAAACTAGAAAGCAATCTATGTATAGTTTCAAGTTGTTTAGGTTGGAAGGGATCTATGTTGGCAATGGTATTATCTTGGTATTGGGGCCTACCACATAAATTTATAATCCCATAATGATAAGAGTGTCAGGTGTTTTTCCAACATATAGTATTAACCATATGTTTATACTTGGTTAGAAAACTAAGTTAGCTTCCCCCTTGCTGATGAAATCCAAGTAGGTAGGCCTTGGGAAGAAAAAATGATGAATGCATTTTGAAATTTGTGTGATTTGGTAGTGTGTGCAAAAATATAAAATAGTGAAACTAAATGGTGTTTTTTAAAACCACCTAATTAGACTATGTGATATACTCTAAGCATACAAATAGTAGAAGATGAAAGTGTTAATTAATTACTAGCATATAGTTATTAATTCCCCAAATTAATAATCATACGAATTTATTTTAGATGACACTATATGTAAACATTATATAATATATCATATAGGGTCTCTACTATTATGTAGAAGCAAGATTCCTTAATAACTAAGTCAACTAGGTTGACTTAGTATTTTAGACAAAAGATAGACTAAAAAACTAAGTCAACTATATCAACTTAGTTTTCTATAGGTTTGTATTTTTGAAGACTTCAAAATTGAACAAAAGTGAACTATAATGAAGTAATAAATTAAAAGAGAGAAATAAAGGTACCTTGGTGGGTTGGAAGATTATTAGGATTACAAATCTTCTATTGAAGTACCTTGAATGTTGCTTGCACATTATGCCAACTATGTTGACTAGGTTGACCTAGTCCTATGTAAACCCTATTTCATAAATCCTATTAAGATGACTGAGTTAATCTAGTTGAATGAGTTTTTTATCTAGATCTTGATTGAAATACCAAGTCAACTTACATGACTTAGTTTCTTGTTAAGGATGTTAACTGAGAGACTAAATCAACCTATTTAACATAGTCTATTATGTGGAACTAAATAAGAGTATTATGTCGACTTGTTTGATGTAGTAACTAGTATTTGATGAAGACCATCACAGAAAGAACATAATCATTTTGATGTGACTCTATGATAAACATACACACAAATTTTAGAACTATACTAGCCTGCTTGATCTAGTATCATAAATATAGAAAAATAATAAAATTTTAGAAATTAGAAGCATGAAATAAAACTTACAATGGTTATATTTCATGTTTGGTTCACCAAAATGTTTGCAATGGGAAATTCAGTGTATTTAAAAATCAATCCTAGCCTAAAGAAGATAGATCTTACTTACACTTACGATTGGGGATACATTAGATAATCTAGGTCATGACCAATATGGATCTAATAGACCTAATCAGGGGATCTCTTACCATAATAATATCACTAAGGAGGATTCCAAAGCCTCCATTCAAGCACAACTATACAATAACCATAACTAGGTCCTATGTTTTCATATTCACTAAACTAATAAGTGAAAATCTAATATAATGCTCACCAAAGCTTGTGGAATAAATTTGGGGTAATAAACATTAAAAGTAAACATATTTAACTAATGAATTGAAAATTCATATCTATCTACTCTTATAAATAAGGAACAACATTAGGAATAATCACCTTTCAAGATGAACCCATTATGCCTCAATATCTCCCTTGGACAAGGTGATTAACAAGAGGTTGTTGTGGTATATAAGTATGACAAGTATAAATCAGATATAGGATACACAACCTATCAATGCATCCAAAAGACTTACCCATAAGATAGGATGTGTATCTCCAAAGAAAATATGAAACCCTAAGCTTTCTCCTCAAGTAGAATGGTGGATAAATGGATGCATAATATATCTTACTTATTCTTCTCTTATATTATAAATGTCAAAATTATTGTGTTTATATAGGTATATCTAACCCTATACCCTCTCAAAAGTTTTAGTCAACTAGATCATCCCAGTTGACCTGGTATCATAATTGATAAATACTTACTAGGTCACAAAACTAGGTTGGCCAAGCACTGACCTAAACCCTTAATAAGTTTTGTTAATAAGAATATAAGGTTGAAACAACTGACATAGTCATGTAAACTTTTAAAAAATGGATTAGGTTAGGGAAAGGACTAATGAAGGTGGTATAAAACTAGAGGAGGGTGTAAAAGAGGAAGCCAAGCATAGGTGAGTCATTTTTAGGAGACAAGTGTGTAGATAAAAAGTAAAAAAAGTGGAAATAATCTTTTGAAGCAATAATGGTCTACCCACCCATTTCCCAATGTAACCCTTAAGGTGTGTACTTACAAAGATTGAGACTCAATGGGTTCCTCCAATATAAAGAGCATTAACAATTGATAAATGTTCTAAAATATTATGTGTATATAGACACCATTCTAGATGCTATATCCATATAACATATAAGACATGGAGTCAGAGATTACAAGATGGATTTAATACATGCCATAGATGATGTGCTTATAGACTAGGATTATCAGATCTACCCCATCATAAGATGGTGAGGTTCAGATAAGAGAAAAGGATGGTTTATATTGATAAGACATTGAGATAAGAGAGGTCTTAGGTGATAAGGGACATGAAATAAAGATGAGAGAGGCCAAAGATGATTGAGGAGGAGGAGAGAGTCCACTATTATTGATTAATAATGATGAATAGGGAAATGGAGAGGACACAAGGATAAACATAATGTGAAATACACATAAAAGGGGAAGATATATATTAGGGTCATTAGGGCCTAGGAGGTTAGCTAAGGATTAGGGTTTGATTGACTATTTATAATATGATATTTGAGCCAAATATGTTGATATAACAACATTATAAGGATTTTGGGTTATAAGGGATTGTTGAGGGGAAATGAGAGAATAAAATATCATCAAATTATAGGTATAGGTTAACATTATACAAGTGGAGGTAGATATGATGATATCTAATGGGCATGGTATAAATGGAGGGATATTAACACATGATCCTTCCATATAGACTCTATATGTTTTAGGGTTAGCACAAAAGTACAAGGTGGAGAGGGATTCACTATGGGTAGAGCTGGTGAAGGTGAAGGATTTAATCATAATATTGGGGTAAATTTCAACATTATACAATGCTATGAGAATGATATATCATGCTAATTACTACATGAGTCTCTACTAGTAGGTGGTGCAACTAAATCAACAATCATAACCGTTTAGATGACACTCTTCTAGGGGAACAAATTCTATGATGACAATACATACCTTCACTTTAGAGATATATGTGGGATATATAGCTCAAAATGTTATGGGTTATTTAATAGGTACACCAAAACTACATGGTCCATTCACATCTACAAATACTCTATTTTAGTGTCATGTAGAGACTTAGAGATATGATATGATGTGTGTGTGTATGTATGTCTATATACACACAAATATACATACATATATACATACATACATATAGTTATGTGTACATATAAACATACATGCATACATACATACATATATTTATGTATGTATGTATATGTCTGTGTGTGTATACAAACATACACACACACATCATATCATATATTTAAGTCTCTCCATGGCCCTCAAAGGGATAATTTTTATATGTTATTAGAACATGTCATTGTGGTGTACTTCTTAAATAACCTATAACATGTTGAGCCATTTATCCCACATATCTCTCAGAAGTCAAGGTATATATGTATGTATGTATATGTGTGTATACATGCACATACATACATACATACATACATACATACATACAAATATAGATAAATACATATATATATATATATATATATATATACATATATATATATATATATATACATATATATATATATGCATGTATGTATGTATATATGTACATGTATGTATGTATTTACACACATACACAAGATTATTTTTTGCCTTTGACTTGGGTTATGATGGAGAATTGATATGTTATAACTTATGGATGTTTTAATTTTATATGTATGTTAGATGGTTAAATGGATAACTGGGACATGTATATGCAATTTTATCTCCTATTTTTAATGTATTTTGGCACATGATAATCCTTTAACATTTATTATGGTATAAAATATAATTTAACAATGTGTTTATGGATGGCTTAGATAGTTATCTTTATTTATTTAATTTGTTCGGAGTTCCAATAATGATTTCAACATTAATAAGTCATTAAGAGTTGTGAAGCCTTAATTTGATATATCATAAGACAATATGCACTAATGGTATGAAAATACCATGATGAATATTTCATTAAATAGATAAGGACTGATACACTCATTAGTGTAAGATTTAGTGGATCATGCTATGGAAAATCATAATCACACCATTTTTAATGCACATAATTATCTAGACACACTAAAAAATAATAAATTCAATATAAAAAATAGGTTTGGAAAAAATATAACTATGAAGGATGATAAATAAATAAGTAAACAAATGATAAACTCATAAATAAAGTAAATGTTTAAGCATGAAATATTTAGAAAAAATGAACAAATGACTAAGGAAGAAAATGAATAAACGCACAAAAATAAACAAATGAAAATGAAAACACTTGAGATGTAAACACAAGAAGGAAAATGAATAAGTAATAAAATGATTAAACACACAACTAAACAAATGACTTCTTGGATGTCTTAGGATAGAGTTAAACCTTTGGTAATTGAGATCCTTGAAAATTTAGAATGTTTGATGAGGAAACAACACAAGGGAAGACTAATGAAAAAGGACATGGAGTTAGAGACAAGGATGTTTAGATTTTTTTGGGTGTTGGTTTATGGAAGAGTAAATTAGTGTTGAAAGGATGCATGATTGATATGATAGGATAATGGTGGTGGTGGTTGAGCTAACCTTAGAGACCTTATGTCTAGAAGCACTACCTACATAGTTTCTCATGGATAATGTCCATTATGAACATCAGGCTAGATGTAGTCTCCCAATATGGGAATGGATGAAAATTGATGATGTATTTTAAATTATATATGAATTGATGATGGATTTACCACTCAATATATCAGTGTTTTAATTATGAATGGATGATAGGTGGTTTGATGTAGTTTATGTTTTGATATCGATTGAATGTTAAAAAAATTATCAACTTAGGTAATAAATTTATTAAGTACTATGTCTAATTAAATAAGGGGATATTATCAACAATTCATGATATAACTCAAGATTATTCTTATTTACTTCTCTTGTATTCAATTATTCTCAAGCATTCACATTTGATTAGACCACTAATCATTCATAGTAGGTATTTTAATATAATCATAATTTTAGTAGTTTGGGTTTATATTAAATAACCAAACATTAGGTTTTAAAATTTGGTGTTAACACCTTATAGAATTAAAAATTAAACCAAGTTTATCTTAGCTAGGGTGTCTCATTAAACAAACCATAACCTAGTTATACATAAATCTAGATTATTTTATTTGTGTTTCTAATTCATTTTATATAAATATTTTTCCCTATGTAAGGTAAATAGGATCATTAATTTAAGGAATCATATAATTCATCTCTCTTTGACAAATTATATAATTCTCCAAAACTTTATTCAATAAAATTTAATTATAAAGATTTAAAATTTATCTATTATTCTACATTTCCAAGTTATCAATTCATATCCATATCTTGAATCAACATTAAGTTCAATATCTTTCATACACCTTCCTACTGCATAATTTCATACAAGCATTGTCAAAGTAAAACATGATCATTTTATTATTTTATAGTGGACATAACATTCTATTGAATTGATATATTCAAGAATAATGAAACTGAACTATTCACAGAGTTATAAACCTAGTTCATGTATGTAGAGCTAACTATGACTAGAGAGTGAAACTACATTTCCATGAATATAGATGCACGCTGAGGAAATTTTATTATAAATTTTATATTGGATTAATCTCATTCAACATGAATATTAATTAATCTAATATAAAACTAAGCAATAATTAAAACTATGTTCTGTGAGGATAAAAAATTATTGGAAGATTGAATGATCACAACTACTAGTATGTAAATTGAAAGACTTCAATATACAAAATATTCATAGGTATCTAAGATAAAAAAGGAGTGATATAAACAAGACAAGTCATAATATTAAAACCATTTCCACTAATATGTAACACAAAATAAATATTATTGTTTGTATTTAATTTGTATATTTCCAAGGTATATTATTTTAATTTATGGTGAAAGTTTGTAGGATTTGATTTTATGTTCTACTTACAATAAATGTTAATTATATATATAATGATAATGGAGATTGTTTTTTATGGGCTTAAAATTAAGATGGAGAATAAATAAATCAAGATCGTACTGATAATGTAAGATTAGCTACATTGTACTATGACATCAAATTAAGAATATTCTTTCTTTCATTCTCTAATACCCAATTGCATTAGACTAAAACTATGAATTATAAATATTAATTATGACATTATCTAATAACCAATTATGTTGTGTCCTATATTTTAGTGTCCAATTGTTTACTTCAAGTCTTACATCTTGAATTATAAATAATATTTTGTTTCTCCTTATTCTTCACTACACATTTCACAATTTTAATTATATATGAGACACTCATATTTTATTTTAGTTAATTTAGAATTAAAACTTATTATAACTTTAGACAAATTCAATATCCTTTTATTACAATTATCCTCATATGTTACAATTATAATAGAGATGCTAGAAAATGGTGTATTACCTTTGCATAAATTAGAAATGATTTTTATTTGGTCATTTGTGGAAACAATATTTATTTTTATAAACTCATGAAAATGAATGTATGTTGCACCACTCTTAAATTTTTATTTATTTATTATTCAAATATTATATTATCGTGTAATTGAATAAATAACATTCAAAATAATTTTACTTTTAAATATAAATCCATGCCAAAAGACCAAACCATGATCTTTGATTGGGCACACAACTATTTTTTTATTATGTATTTTATCAAATAAATATTTTAATTTTTCAATATAGGTCATGCCACTAGGGTTTTCAACATGATCCATTTTACTTGAGATTGATATTATTGTTCTTAATTATAATCAAAAGGATAAAAATATCATATTTCACTACATGAACACATTACGTGGATAGGTGAAAATTTAGACCCAGATCACATAGAAGTACATAGTTAAACTATGAACTACCACATTAGATAATTGGGGAAGGTATAATCATAACCGAAATAATTTTTTTTATTTCATAAGTAACATTGACTAAAGATAAACTCATTAAATCAATAACACTATCTTCAAGAACACTACATATAATACAATAAAAAATATTTATGTATGTACTTTTAATAGTGGCTTAAAGATTAATATAATTGGAATAAAATAAATATTCCTACACTTTAAAATAACTTGTTTTAGGGACTCAAAATTGATAATGTGATTCGAGTAATAGTTAATTTATTATTAAATTATAGAATTATTTATTTTGAAATTACTATATTCAAGTTAGAAAATTATCTTTGGAATATGGAAAGCCATTATCACTATAGTGGATAGTGACAATATAATGAGATTTTGTTCTCATGGGTGGTAAGGGGTCCATGTTAATAATCCTTTAAATAAATTTTATATAATTAATATTAAAGACTGTAATAGTATAAAATAATATATATTTTTCATTTCATATTAATATAAACATAATTGAATTAATAAAAAATAATATTGCATTCTTACATATAAAAGTATAGTAATATTTTAAACATACTAGTTATGTTTATTATATTGAAGTGTTGTTCAAACCATGTAATAAAATCAACATGCAATATTTTATTTCTTCCATGGAATTATCCTCTTTATGAAATTCATCCTTCCTTCATAAAAACTTGGTCTCTTTTATTTTCTAGTGCCCTCATTATTCATGAAATAATGCATATTAAGAAGGATACTTCCATGTACCGACATTTATTCCCCTCCATTAGTTTTCTCCATAGAACATGATGCATTTCAATAAGATTCAATGCTTTTAGGTGGATGGATTATATTTATGATAAACTTTTAATTGGATAAAAACTCATTTTGTCTTCATGTGGCATGAAGTAAGTGCAATTTTACCAAATTTAATTTAATATATAACCAAACTAACTTCTATAATAATATGAACATCCAAAATTAGTTTTTATCCTTACATAAGGATGGGCCCATGGTGGTAGACATTAGGAGAGTTTGTGATTTAGATCTATATCCTTCCCAAGATTTTAGTTTGATTCTCTAGTGGGATGATGCTATCAGGAGGACCTCCTACATTTTGTGGATGTATGGTCACCAACTTGCTAAAATTTAGAGACATTCATATTCTGCCACTACCTCATAAATAATTCATGTAGTTATATCTCTGGGAGAAGATCCCTTTAATGAGATCTTAAAAGTGAGAGTTTCATCCTTGAGGCATCACATTTAGATTGTTGATAACTATAATGCCCAGGGAGCTGAAGTCAAATCCAAGCTTCATTAGCTTAAAATAAATGATAAAGCTTTTAAGGAGTTCTTTCAATTATTATAAGCCAAAAAATAGAAGCAACAAATTCAAGTCATTTCTATGGTTGATAACAGACTAACAAAAACTCAATAGATTATTCAAGATTTTACCCACCATTATTAGCAAGTGTTCAAATCTCAAGCATCTTTGGTTGAGTATGACCTTGCTCTTAATCAATGCCTTTTAGTGGAGTCATATGAACTCATTCTCACCTAGTGAGTGATTTGCAATAGCCCCCTCAACATTGATGATTTACATGAGGTGGTGTCTTACATGGATAATGACAAATCTTATGGCATTGATGACACACACTATGAGTTCTACAAAACTCTTTAGGATCTTGTGGGTAGTGATTTACATAAGTTTTATCAAGAAGCATTTCATTCACATTCACTGGGTAAAAATATAAATAAAGGAAATGACAAATTCATACCTAAGTAGGGAGATCCTGAGTTGATCTACAACTGACATTTTATCACCCCATGAATTTTTACTATAAATTTATTGCCAAAGCTCTTATAATATAGATGCATAATATGTTGCCTCTCATTATGCATCTAGAATGAAAGGTTTCATCAAAAGCCATTATATCTTGGATAACATCATTGTCATCTGAGAAGGGATAGATTGGGCTAGGTGGTCTAAGAAAAAATCTATGTTCATCAAAATTGACTTTGAAAATGCTTATGATCGCATTGAGTGGCCCTTTATCCTAGTTATGCTTTTGTCTCTAGGTTTTGGGCCCATCTTCATTCAAACTATTCAAATGCTTTTATATGAAGCATTAGTTATCCTCTTTATTAATAGAGTCTCCTCTAAACAATTTTTATTATTCCATTCCATTCACCAAGGGTTCCCTCTGGATCTTTCCTTGTATGATATTATAGCTTAGGGTTTGGAATATCTTCTTATAAATGCCCAAGATAGTGGCCTTATTAAGGGAATTTATCTCCCTCTCAATGTAGCTAATCTACATGAATATATGCAATTGCTTAATGGCAACTTTTTAGATGACTCCTTTACCCTCAGTGAAGATGAAGCTAATGTATATAATGCCTTTCAATGTCTTGACACCTTCTACTTACCCTTTAGCTCTATCATCCAGTAACAAAAAACTTGTTTCCATAGATAGTCTTACATCCCTCAACTATCATGGGCTACTAAATCCAATTGGAAGTGGATCTAACATGATAAAATATTTAAATTTATTAACATCACATTTTTTTCATTCTTTTCCACACTTATTTTGGAAATATGCTATTGATAGAGTTGCCAAGAAGCTAAAATATTGGGTGACCAAGTCTCTTTCATTGGTAGGAAATTTTTAAATTTGCTCTAAAATTATTGCATCCACCCATGTGTATTACTCATCATGTTAGTTTCCTTCTAAAAAATCTTACCATAAGTTAGAAAAATGCTTTGAGATTTCCTTTAGGTAAATTCCCCACAAGGTAAAGGATTCCACATGGTGGCCTATGAATATTATTGGCTCATGCATGAAGATGGAGGGATGGGAATCATTGAAATGGCTTAGTAAGGAATTATATTATGTGCCAAATTGATTATGTGAGCCATTAAGGGCCCAAAAGATTGAAAGGTATTATTTAGACATGATATCTCCTCAAACTTGCCCAAGGGAAAGAAAGCCTAGAAAGGGCTTGACTTTCCTAGTTTTCTCTTCATCTAGTCTTCCATCAAAATCATTGGATAATTTTTGTCCAAAATTATCTAAAAATCTTGGGAGAATATTAATACATTGCTTCTATGGAATGGTTTTAGTTTTTGTAATGGGGTCTCCACTATCTCCCCCATTCTATGGTGGTCTCCCATTTTTTATTGCAGTGAAATACCCCTAGAAGAAGTCCCCTAGATCAATACCCTCAAGTTGTTTTGAAGAGTAATTAATTTTATCCAAGATATATTATATAGGTGTTCTCACTCTTAGTTATCTTGGGAGGAATTGAAAGATAAATTTTGATTAGCCAATGTGGATCAAGAATCTTACTAGGTGATTCTCAATGCCATCCCAATTTCTATGCTCCATAAAATATCAATTTATTCCACTTACCAATGGTGGAAGGAATGGAAATGGTATGTTGAGACCCCTTTCTCCAACTACACTCCTCGACTAGGCTATGTTTAACTCACACCCCATTTTCCCATGGTTGACAAGCTTAACACCTATTGGGGGCTATAATAATTTGTTAAAATGTGGATCTTTCACTTCAACATTATTTGGGAGGCTTGTGTGGAGCCCAAGCATGCCCACATTGATTGGTGTATACTACACCAAGGCTTTTCTATTGATAGAATACTTATTAATATTAGAGTTCACTAGCCTACTTGCCCCTTCTATGGTCACCTTGAGATTATCCCTCATCAATTCTGATATTGTTCCAAAGCTCAAAGGGTTTGGACTAGGATCCATGATCTTTTTAAGCCTTTTCAGCCTAAATTATTTCTTCTGTATCATATCCTCCTTGGTGACAAACCCTTAATTCCATTCAATTACGTGCAAGTCTAGAATGCTTTCAAAGTGGAGATTATCTTTTTGATTTGGAAAGAAAGAAATATGTATGTGTTTAATCATGCTTCTAATGATTTTAATTTTTCTAATTTTCACAAATCTTCTATCATCTCTAATGTTATTTTGTAGATTTAATTCCAAGCCAATAAAGTGGCTATGGAGCTTAGGTATCTTCAGGATCTCCTCTCCCATTGGGGAGATGTTAATTATACTATGTCTTGGGTTCTCCCTTCTCCACTCAAAGATCCTAGATTGGATGATAGAGTTCCTCAAATACCTCATGGTGGGTATCATCACATTTTTTTTAGGAACTAATCTCATAGTGTCACCCTATACCAACATGTTTCACCTATTGGACAGTAGTGAGGGTGGTAGTCATGACCTCCTTCCCCTACTAGGTAAGATGGCTAGGGCACTCCTCCTCCTCCTTTGTGCTCAGATTCTTTGGGGGCACCATCTATAGACTATGTGAACAAGATGGATAAGTTACCTAGGCTCTCTTTGGCTATCTCTCCAACTTGGACACAAGTAAATTAGGATACAGACACAACCCATCTTAGTATCTAGGAGCCTATTCCAAATTGCAATGATTTACCAAGCTCAGGTAGGGGTTCTGATGATATGGATCCTCTACATGCTGGCCTTACTATAATGTTACTTCCTCTTGTTATGAAGTAAATATACATTTAAAAGATAATATGGAATGGATAACCACCGTCAAAAATTTTATTGAAAATTAGAGTCAATCATAAAATTAGTACTATTATGGATAATGAAGGTATCATTATCAGAGAATAGATTATTGTATACATACATGTTTAAAATTAATTTCCACCTTCGTCAATTCAAATAGATTTAGGATGAATGACCTCACTCCATCTACTATATTATTTTAGTACTAATATTAATTGCAGTATAAAATAATTGTAGGTTAGATTACTAATCATTAAGATAGAGTTGAATATCCTTCTCAAGATGACAAAATAAAGGCATCACACATAATTCAATAACATAAAGTAGTAGACAAAACATTGAATACATATGATATATTAATATCAATGAAGGAAAAAAGATTTAGAGAGAGTCTATTACAACCTATGTGATATACCAACATACCATAAAGTTTACAAAATACTAAATTAGTAACCCCATTAAATTTTATATAACCTTCTATTTAATACACTAAATCTATATGTATAATATAAATTATATATAGACTATTAGTTATTTAGATAAATATAAAATCTTTATTTAAAATGCTTGTTTTAAGTTATTCTATAGATTACATGCTATTAGTACCTAAAAGAGACACTCTTCAACAAATATTTAAAAAATAGTTATTGTTATCTTGAAAATATAGGTGTGATAACCACATTAACCAACCCTTATTTTGTCCTTCGATAATTTATGTAAAGCATTAAAAAATATTAAATATTTAAATTAATTCACATTTGAGTGATATATTTAAGAGGATATATTTTGGTAGGAAATAAATTATATTTTAGTTGAATATAATTATGCATTGAGAAAAAATATATAATTTTCTACTTTTCCCATATCTTGAATATATTTTTGGAAATTAATCAATATTAAAATAACAAGAAAAAATCATGTATAAATCTACTTCCTACATTAATAATATGATATTCTAATTCTCCTAAATCCAACTCAAGTCCTTGATATTAGTAAAGAGAGATCTGGAAGTTTTTATACTTAAATATTATCACTTGAAATAACATTAATAGTATAAGTTTTTTTAAGTAGTAGTGAAGCTTTAAATTTAAAAACATCATGTTTCTTCCATCCAAAATAGTTGGAGATTCCATTATTGATCTAAATTAGTAATGTAAATTTTAAATTTTAAATATTTGTAGTTATGAATTATCGATCCAAATAATTTTTTATAAGCATGTTTATCAACTTGCCTTTAAAGTGTGACAATGTACATGAAAACATTGTCACATAAATTTATAAAATGCATATTTGTATAAAGTAATATTGTAACACTTACAGTTGTTTCGTTCACCATCATTATGTATGTATGTGTGTATATACATGAGTATGTATGTCTATGAGTGAAATATATTAATTATAAAAAATGGATAATATGTTTTAATACTAGGTATGTTTTAATTGATAACCTCTATTATTATTATTTTCATATTTTTATTATTCTAAATGTAATGTATGGAATTATTAAACAATATTATATTATGCATTAAAATTCATATATTAAAATTATATATATATATATATATATATATATATATATATATAATTTTAATCTATAAATTCTCATGCATAATATTGTTTAATAATAATTTGAATAGACCAATGCATTTTACTATCACTACATTATTATAGTTGTTGCATCATTTAAGTTTTTTATTACGCTAAGAAAAGAGTTTCATTGTATTATATTTAAGAAGAAGAAAAAATATGATCATGATATTAATAAAATTATTTATAACACAGATGAAAGAAGCTATTATGAAAAAGATGAATTATTATAAAAAATCAAAAGATTGAAAATCTAAGCAAATATTAATAAATAACTTAAAATAGTTTCGAAGACAAATACTAGGAATTAAAAGATATAAAATGTTTTTCAAAAATTATAAAAAAATAAATATCAATATGTATGAGCAATATAATTAAATATGTTGAACACTAATTGCAATATTTTTATTAGAATTTTCAAATATTTATCATTACATAATAAAAATAAATAAATAAATATGATCTATATGGGATATAACTAAAGATATCTTAAATACATATTAAAATGCTTATTAGTCAAAAATAGTATTATATAACTCTAATTATTGAAAAAATGAGATATGAAAATTATGACACATGATTTTCCCTTTTCAAGCATATATAATACCCATAATACCCATACAAAAAATGGTATAATATAAAAATTAGTGTCTTCAATTTCATCATCATTAACATCTTCAAACCCAACAATAGACCTGCATGTAACTTGAAATATAATAGCTAAAGATCCCTTTTTATTATACACAATTAATTATCAAAGACATCAATCCTCACGATGGTAATGCAAACAAGCTTCAAAGCAATAAAATCCAACCTAGATTCAATAAGGTAAACTCTATATGAAAAAAGTCACTATTGATGTTAGTTGACAAATAAAATTAAAAGATATCTAAATAAATTAAGAAACTAGTCACATGTTTTCCATTTTTGTAAAACATTTCCATAACCACTTAAAATGGATTTTTGTATATGTTTCATCTTTGAATTTTTTATTTCTATATCAATTATATAAATAACCTAGAATAGATCACAAAAAATAGGCCACCTTTATTTATTTTTTTAAACTTCTTATTTTAAATCACATTTGCACATTTATAAATTATTAGTATACATTATAAGCTTTTTAATTTTATTTATAAAATTGAATTTAGATTTTGATAATATAATAACATTTGGATTTAAATAATATTAAATTTCATATTTATCACCATATTTCATTTCATCTCTAATGTTTAAATTTGTAATGATCCTAATGAGTAATACAGGTTACCCTGCAACTACTAGAAATAACCCCAAGAATTTTCACATTCATTAATGATATTACATGTATTAATTTTTTATGTATTGAATGTGGTTATCTTGATTATAATATTTTTATTTATGTTTTTAATATTTATCAAAATTATCCATTATAATCACATTTATTAGGGAAAACAGTATGTCAAGTGATTTTCTAACTACTCTTGGTCTCATAGACTTTTAGGTCTTTTGGATGTTACTAAAATATTTAATCCATTCATTAATAAATATTTAATTTAAAGTTTAATATTTTATGGACATGTGGAGATGTATTAGACATCTTTTATATTACAAACACATTTGATTTTAAAACATCAAATTTTTCTAAAATTTTTATCAAGATGTGAAAGAAAGGCTTCCTTATAAATAGGAACAAAATGAAACGAATCTATAAAAACACAATTTCTATCTAAAAAAAGGGAAAGGGGCCAATTATTGTAAAATTTTTAACATTATTCATTCAATAATAATGTTACATTGTCTTCTACAAATTTGTATCAAGACAAAACTATAAAGCCCTCATTAATGGGGTGAATGCAAATAGTTAGAAATTATCTCTATCCTCAAATAATCAAAGGGATTAAAATATTATGATGGCGGCCTTAAATTTATTTTAGAAAAAACTATTTATTGGATTTCATATGACCCCAAAAATTGGTGCATAAAATTTAATTTAAATTCATATCATTAGTTACATGAGATTTTATTTTTCAATTATGACTCCCAGATTTGAAATCCTTTGGCACCTTCCAATAGGAAAAATTAATAATTAATATTATGAAAAAATATTGTGCACACTACCTTATCTATTTATTGGAATAAAATAAAAATAAATCATATGTTATATAAAATATTCATGATGCACTTACTAGTTTATGTAATTATCAGAAAAATAAAACATGTGCGACATTATTCCTCTACAAGTAAGACTTTAAATACACCATAAGTGTGAAAATATACCAAAAAAACATGTTTTGATAACATAATCCCCCATACTATTAAATTTATTTTATATGGATCAAAATATGACAAAATACAAACTATTATTGTTTGCTTAACTTGTGCTAATTCTTCCAACAATCATGGAACTTCATTTTGATTTTTGTATCTCCTCTCTCTAGCACTCATGGATCATTGGTATCATCACTCTCAAGATATTTGGGTGGCTTGTCTCAGTTTGCATGCCAAACTAGTTCCCATACCCATCACTATTAGAAATACCATGTCTGTGCAAGACAAATTTGTATAAGGCACTTAGATTTAAATTTGGGTTTTGACCTCCTATTTCATGTCTAAAACATAGATTTATTCTCTCTCTTAGCCTACTCTAGGATTTCATTTCAGTTTATGTGCCATTTTGGATCTTGAAACCTATTACATTATGATAACTTAGTCTAAATGGTAAAGTTTCATATATATCAATTAGTCCTAAAGGGGAGTCTTATCATACTTCCCCTACTAAATGAGCCTAGCTCTCTCACCCTATCAACTCTCTTTAGTTTCTTTGGGGGTTCACTGTGATTTTTATGATCTTTCGATCCCCCAAAGCCTATCTTATTGGTATGACCAAGCTCATGCGAATCATTTTCATATTTTTAACTTGGTCCCTATACGATCTCTTGAATGACTTTTACCTTCTTAAAATCTTGAGGATAAGTTTCAATTTTTTCTAGTTAGGTCTTATCTTAAAGTGAAAAAAAATTTCTAACTCAATAGACCTAATCAGGCCTACAAACCTTGAATAAGTAATTGTAATGTCATTTTGTATAAGTTAGTTCTAATTGAGGTTTTTCATGTCATTTTGGTTTATGTTTTGAATTTGTTAAGTCTCCAAACATAATCAAGATTCTTAAGCATGATTAGGTCTTAGGGAGATTCATCATTCTAGTATTTTGTTAATCAAATATTTTCATCTGAATAGGTATATCCCAACATCCATGGGATGAATAGGTATAATCCAAATTTATTATTTCTCTACAATTCTATTTGGACTCTGTAGTGATGGTTTGGTCATGATCTATTGAAGGGGGAGTGTCTAGTGTTATTCAATAAAATAGTCCTAATTAGGTATTAGTAAGGGGTGATAAAGCACTTAGTTTTAGTAAAGAATTAAATCCTTAATTAGGTTATAGGGCCATAAATAATCACTCTAAAATTATTGGTCAAGGTCTGAACCCTCATTAGCTATGAACGATTAGTCATGAGCCTCTCACAATTCTATTTGAGCTTTGAAACCTAATTAACATGGGAGCCCCATAATGCAAGTATCAATATATCTTACTAGGGGTCCAAATCCCAATTCGGTCTTAGACCCTCAAAATTTATTTTTTTCACCCAAAAAACTAAGTGTTATCCATAAAACCAAGACCTAATTAGTATCTCATGCATAAAAAACCTCACTCTAGTTCTATTCAATTTTTCAAGCCTGATTAGATCTATGTGTTATAATTTGAAATAACTAAAAAAATTTAAAATAATTGAGTGCCTAAAAATATTGAATAGATATAATGAGTGGTTTTTTGGGACTGAGTTAGTTTTTCATCATAACATTTTAATTGTTTGTTAGTTTTTGCAATCATTTTTATATCTAGAAAGGTGACTCCATCTTGGATGCAATGGTGCCTTCAATTTTTACTAATTTTTAAATGTAGTGAAACATGTTCATGATTTATAATGTTATTTTATTTTTATGGATTTCAATTTAAAAATATAATATTTTTATTATTTTTTTAAGGCTTGGAAAATTTTAGGAGAGAGAAAGTGGTATGAATGGAGTGCTTGTTTTGGCAAGAAAAGGTCAAAACCCAAATAGAAACACTTTAAAGTAACAAATTTTACCCATTCAAAGTGTTAGATCTTCATTTCTCCAAAAAAAATTGTGATAGACACTTTCCATTTATTTTTCTCTTTTCCTTTCATGTTTCCCTAGGGTTATGCTACCTAATTTTGTATTTAGACAATCAATTATAAACTCTATTATGCTATCAAGTAACACTTTATTTAATATATGATATATGGAAGGTTTTTTTACATTAATTTACATGTGAAATATAGTATTGGTGTGTTTATTTCATCCTAACTACACATTATTTAGATAATGTCATAGGTTATCGTTGTGGTTATGTAAATGATGGACATATAGGAATTAGTTCATGGTTTACACTAGATTAGAATACTTCAAACTTGGCTATATCTTCAATAGATTCTATTTATCTTCCCTCATTTTCTATTTTTATCTTTTTTCATTCACTTTTTACATTAGGGTTTGTTTGTAATCTAAATAAATTTTTGATCCTGATTATAAGAGCATTTTCTATTATCTATATATGCATTATTGAGTGTTAATTTAAAGGAATGAATGAATGGATAAATTAACTACATACTCATTTGAACCAAAACCCGAAACACATGGAAAGACCCCAAATACATTGAAAAACCTAAAATAGCAAGTTTTTTTTGCTTATTTAAAGACATTATAAACCCACATGAATGAAAAACATAAAATTGTATTCCCATCTAAAACCATAAAATACTAGAATAATGTTAAATTTGTGTTTGGATATTGCCACACCAACAAAGGAACCTTGATCGAAACAAATTTCAATGAATGACTGTATGAAATAATTAAATCATGACCTTGGGGAGACCTACCCCATAAGACTCTTTTTAGGAGAGGCTTGATGAGATTCACCACCCTGAAAGCCCAACATTGATAAGTTGTACCAAATGACATGTCAACAATTTTAGTGATAGGAAGGTGTACTAGGATATTTAAGATTTTATATTTCATTACGTTATTTTATGAATTATTTACACTTATCCAAACCCATTGCATGATTGAGACACATGTGAAGAGTCTCTAACTAGAGGGGACTAAACTAAAACTTAAATTAAATATTTTAAACATTGACTTTTGAAGCTTTACCCATAGTAATCTTCCATATTTTATGATTGTAAAATTAAATTGTATACCCACCTACGGATTTTGCCTACATAGGTGGAGGTGGGTACCCTATGAACATTTTAAGGCCCGCTCATGACTTGGCCAAAGATCCTGATGAATTATATCATAAATACACACATGGTGGGATTTGGATAGTAGAAGAACAAATTGGTACATTCGAAGATGCTAGAATCATGAATCAAATATAACATGAAGACATTAATTTTTTTATGTTTCCATGATATCTAGATAGGGATGCATATAGTTGGTACCTTAGATTTTTAAATAGATGCATTACCTTATGGGCTACTTTGGAAACTTGTTTATTAACCAATTTAGTGTATTGACCTTATTTCCCTATACTACCAAATTTATATATCCTATAGGCATCCTAATAAAAATTTTATCACATTCAAAATTTGATTTCACAAGATATATATAAGGTTGAAACACTAATTCCTATAAACACAAGCAATCAATATTGAATTTTATCTTACAATGTTGGATCTCCTAACCACTATGTTTATTTGAAGAACTCTACCCTCTCTCACATTTATGATGTTATCTTAAAAATAGGTTTTAAAAAATATAACAATAATTAATATCACAAAGTTATTGTGTGGACCCTTTTTATTCACTAGGACAACCGTGTGTTTACACCTAAAATCCTTTGGCTTACTTTCTTATAAGTTAGCTCATAGGCCAATTTATACCTCATAGTAAATCATTTCCTCATGCTTATGACCAATAAAACCTTACCATGACAAATGACGACCCTTATAGTACATTAAATACATGTAATTATGCCAAGAAACATTTAATCAATAGGATTTTTCACCTTTTTTAAATAATTAATAATCTTTTGGTGATTGTTGTAATCTAATACCATTCATTGTAGGATATTTATAGAAAATAATTCCTAAACCAACCCATGAAACCATATTCCAAAGTTAAAAATTTGGTATCTATAAACATATAAGTGAGATGATTCTGAAAATGTCCTATTGACCAATAATGTACCATTTTATAGACAAAAACTAGCCTCTAAAACTAGTGATGAAGATGAGTCTGATGATAAAATGTTAGTGGCTAAAAATTAGAATATCAATGACATATCCACTTAATAAGAATAACTATACATAACTTGTGATCAGCTAGAATATGAAGTAGATGAGTTTTAATAGCTACATGAAGAATATGCATGTTATGCATCTTAAACACATTTTCCATATGTTTTTCTGACACTTGGCAAGATGACTTGGGATGATAAATAACTCAATTACATTAGTATAACTTCCATATCATCATTGGATATGGATTAAATATAATAAATAAAGGTTGAAATAAGTTTTATATTTGAATAATATGTATTAAACAAACTTAAAATAAAAGATATCTCAATTTAAGACATCCTTACCATTGATCTGATTGGCATGAACCTAAAATGTGTAGTCATGGGAATCCTTTCCACTAAATATCAATAATTTTACATTAATAATGATAGGTGGAAATAATAATAAAATTAAGTTGTTATCCTAACATTTAAAGGTATAAATACTTTAGAATATCTTAGGAAATATGACTATAATAGTCTTGTGCTCCTCATCAAAGTAGAGTTAGTTAAATTAGAAACAAACAATCATGAGAATGGTGGTTGGAATGAATAAATTAGACTAGTGAGAGTTGGAGCTAAATATACACTTAAATTATTTATCTCCCTACATATGTCTACCACCAGTAAAAAATACATAATGTTCTTGGCTTGGGAATTAAAACTCCTATGCCTTATAACTAATGAAAATCCTAAAAGGGTACCGTTAAAGCATCCTTGTTAGTCAAGGAGTAACCAATAATAGAATCATTGATTAGCTTCCATGAAGGACTTATATCTACCAGATTGGGTATGTAAATATACTTGGTATGTGTTGATTCCCACCCCTATCCCTCATTGTAGTTCAATGTTTGGACAAAGATAATTCTCAAAAGTTATCCCAAGTGACCCTTACAAACTAAATGTAAGTATGTTAAATTTAATTCTAAAAAAATTGTTAATATATATGGAATCATTATAAATAGAACTCTGTTATATAGTGTTCATGATCATAAAGGTCAACATAGACGTAAATGCATGTTTCCTAATGGTAGGATCTTTACCATTATTTTTAAAACCTTAAACCTGAATACATTATATATCAAGTGTCAAACTAGCATTGATGTCCTTTAGTCCATCCATAGGAATTCCCACAATTTTATTTCTTCCAAGCATGCATTATATTTTAAATTTCATGTAAATACCTTATGTTTCCCTTTCCTTCTTTTGTTTAGTTTGATTTTCTTGATTTTTTTACTTTTCATTCTTAATCTAGACTCATTGCTTGTCTCTTTTAATCTAGATCATCTATTTTTACCTGTATGGTCCCCTATTGGTCAAATAATAAATAAAAGGAGGCTTTCACGTAAGTGACACAAATTATGTTCTCATGCATAAGTACTCTAAGTAATTTTTAGTGTTAGATTATATTTATGAATTAGTTTTGAAAGCATAAGCTATCATTTGCATTCTAAATTTATTAAAGCTGGGTTAAGTTTGGGTAAACAATTTCATCAATGAATACATTTTCTCAAAACCAAACACAAAAATAACATATTAATGATTTGTGGGTTTTCTTGGATGAACCTATTACACTAAAAATTTAGGGTGAAAATCTATAATTCTTCCTTCGAGTTTACACAGTAGTTTCCAACTCATATTTTATATTCTAAAAAAATAAATAGAAAAGAAAAATTAAGAAAATAAAAATCAATTTCAATCAAATTCAATTCTAGGTGATTCAAGCAACCTCTAGTGGGGCTATGGATTCCTAGCCAACAATAAGCAAGGCCTTGAGTGGGATTAGAGATAACTCTGTCAAGGCTATTGACAGTTGTTTGGTAGTGTAAATATTTCCAATAAAACATTATCAAGGTAAGATTCACTATATTGAAGGTTAGATTTATATCACTTAGTCCTTTTAGGTTCCATGAAGTGGTAATTGAATCATTTTTACACATTGGGTCAATGAGAATATCTAATTTGGTCTTTTAGTCATTCCTATCTTCTCTTCTATTGAATCCATTTATATTCCATATGTAGTCTTAACTAGAGATTCTAGGTTAGTAGACATGTTTCTATCATTCCAAAATATTCAAGAGTATTTTATATCAAAGTCACCATTTGTTATTACTTGTTAAACATGCCCTAATTCTTCTAAAAATTAGGGAACCTATTTTTTAATTTTTGTAGAAGCTCTTACTTATACTTACAGCTCATTGTTCTCAACACACTCAAGTTCATTACATGTTTAATCTTGATTTGTGTGCCAATTTGGTTCTTAAAACATTATAAATACCACATATATATGACACAACTTTTTATAAGGAACTTAGAATCAAAGTAGACTTTTAACTTTTCAATTTTGTGTTTGAATCCTAGATTGATTATCTCTCATTGCCTAATCTAGGATGTCATTTAAATTTTAATTACATTTTGTCTCCCAAATCCTATTCCATTGTGACAATGAAGCATGAATAGTAAATTTTCATAGATAACACTAGGTCCCAAAGTGAAGTCTCATCATACTTCCCCATGCTAGCTGAGTCAATCTTTCTCATTCTCTCCATTCTCTTTAGTCAATTTCAAGGATCAATTTTATTTTCATACCCTTTCAGTCCTCTAGGATGTTCCTATAGATATTACGAAGATCATGTGAGTCATTTTCATATTTTTCACTTGGTCCCTTAATGACCCCTTAAAAAACTTTTACCTTGTTGAAAATCTTGAGAACAAGTTGTAATTTTATATGGTTAAGTCTTAGTTGTAAGTGAACAAAATTTTCTAACTTAGTAGACCTAATTAGGCCACCAAAACCCAATCAAGTTTATCTAATGTCATTTGGTCTATCCTAGTTATAATTGAGGTTTTTATGTCATTTTCATTTAAGTTTCAAAATTTTTAATTCTTCATACATAATCAAAATTCTTAATCCCTATTAAGTCTTGGCAAGATTTTTTTTCTAGTGCTTTGTAAATTTATTTTTTTCATTTGGATATGTATAACCCAGTGTTGATGGTTCCCCATTTTTCTATTTATACTTTTCAATCCTAGTTAGGTCATGAGCCACCGAAAGGGGAGCATTTAGTGTTATTCGAATAAATAGTCCTAATTCTACCTTGGTAGGGTGTTGGGGAGTAGTTAGCTATAATTAAGAATTTAATCCCAAATTAGGTTTTAGGTTCATTGATCATCTCTCTAATATTAATGGTCACATATACCAAGTCTACATCATCACATTGAATCCTCTCATAATGAGATTCAGGATTTGAAACCTAATTAATATAGGAGCCCCATAATGTAAGTGTTGATAGTTATAACTAGGGTCCATAGCATAATTAGGTCTGAGACCCCCAAAATTACATTTTTCTACCTAAATTACTGAGTGATATTTGGAACACCAAGACATGATTATGTCTCTCATTCATAAGAAAGTTCACTCTAGTTCCATTTGGGATTTTATATCCCCATTAGAACTCAGTGTTATAATTTTCAATAACTAAAAACTAAATAAAAAAACCCAAGTACCTAAAAATCTTGAATATCTTTGATGATTGGTTTTTTGTAGCTAATTTAGTTTTTTCATCATAAGTTTTGACTTGCTTATCAATTTTCATACTATTTTATCTCCATAAAGGTGATTATTTGAGTCATTGAATATCTCTAATAAGTAATTAATGCACAAAACCATAGGTAGTAGGTGAGATCCAAAATTTGCACACACAAAATCATAATGCATATAATGAGTTAATTTAATTTCCAACACTTCATGAATATCTCAAACATACAAAATAGGGAGTGAAATGTGTAACTCCCCCATGAAAGTAGGTCAAATGTTCTAAGAATAGACTATAACTCTCATACCTAGAATAGTTGGTCAAGAATAACTCCATATAGCAATAATAAGTCAAACATGTAACTCTTATGATAATGTACACCTAAGAAATCATGTCCCACAAGTGTAATGAAACTCCAAGTAAGTTAGAATAATGCATGTGGAAAGTGTAGTAAATAACCACAATAATAAATATGTATAAAATAAACACCCTACACTAACATAACCCCCATAAATACATAATAGGTGGGTAATAATAAATGGGTCCCAACAATAAGTCCTAATTAGGTACCCATGTACAAATGAACTCTTGTAAAATATATAAAAGGAGAAAACCCCATAAGAAAAATCTCCCCCCCCTCACAAAAAAGAGAGATAAAATAAGTAGTACATGGTGTGAGGATATCAGGCACAACCCAAAATGTACCCACAAGCGAGAGCAACAAAGCACATAGAGAGAATGGATAATAAGTCTCCATATAATATTTTGAATATACCTATAATATATCTCTCAAAATGATGAATGTCACTAATCAGATCCTCTACCTAAATATTGAAGATACTCTATATACATCTAACAATGTTTCTTCCTTTTGCCAAAGCATTAACTTGAGGTTTCCACTCAAATTCTACCCATTTCACATTGGAAGATCAATGCAAAAATATGAATATATTTAAAATAGGTCCAAAAATAAGCCACAACATAGGTATGGAAAGATCATGCATAATAACTAAATGTAATAAAACTAAAGTTAACCTATAATAATAAGGACGTGGAACACTCACTGGAATAATGTCCATGTGAATATGATAAGTTAGCTAAAAAAACATAAAATTTGAGGAAACTACTAAATTTGAATTATAAAATATACAATATGAATATCCATAGGAACATCTAAGTCATAAAACCTCTTAATGGGTCTACTCACACTAGAAACAATAGGATCCTATGAATTATAATAACATGAAGGATCTAAAAGATTAACATATTGAATATGGATGGAATTTGAATCTACCATGAGATAACTAATGTCAAGTAGAATATCATACTATAGTGGTGGCTCAACAGAAGAAAGAGAATAGTCCACCATGAATGTGACATCATAAGAAATAGGATTAGGATGGAGTAAAATAGTCTCTAAAGAGTGATAGGAATAAAAGGAGTAGGAGTTATATAGATATCACTAGCATCTATGAAAAGAGATTGTAGGATGCTCCATGTAGTTCAAGGACATTTTTTATGTTCCACATAGAAACAAAGATTCATGGAAATTTGTAATAGTAAATTACCAAGAACTTTGTCACAAGCGTTAGCCCACTTATTATACTAACAAAATTAATAACGAGCATGAATTTATCCATATAGGAATGGAGTAAGATTGTTACTTGTGATAAAGTGTTGCATGTAAGCATGCTAAGAAGCATATTTGGTCTTTCCAAAAATAAACATTGGTATAGAATCAACTCTCTTCATTAGTTCATATTTCTCAAGTAGAGTTGGCATGACTGAGAGAAGACACCAAATAATTTTAGTGATAAAAACATTTCATAAGTGACAATGCATGCCCAATGAATGAACATCAGGCTCAATTGATAATTCATCTATGAGTGCAAGATAATTTAATGAAATGGTAACCAAAGTGGCACACAAGTCACATAAATTTAAACCCCCCCCCTCAAAAAAAAAAAAAAGAAAAAAGAATTATAATGTGCACTCAATGTTAATATGTCAAACTCAACAAATAATACATCCAAATAGGTAAGATAATAGTGTACAAGTGTAAATACATGTCTTAATGAATGGACATAAGACATAGCTAAAAATGCATCCAAATCCAATAAATCAATGTAGTTGACAACATAATCTAAAAACAAAACCAATGAAATAGGAGGAGGTCAGTATCTATTGATAATGCATCTATGTATAAATCTCAATAAGACATATAAAATGTTTTTGTGAGGAGATCTAACTACCTATTAGATCATACCTCACCCTCATGTATAATAAATTACATTATAAGTATTAAATAAGGAGACATTATGTAAGGGTATAGGCGTAGCAACTTGCATTAGGGTCAAGGGGTAGCTCCCATTATGGGGTCTAGGGTTGCCTAAAATTCATTAATTTTACCCAAAAATGGCACCTAGAATGGACATTAGTTGCCACAAAAATTACATCTAAATGAGTAAAAGCAAGATAGATGAATAACAAGCAATTAGAAAAGGAGAAAATAAGGTTTTCTTATGATGGGGTTTGGTTGCCTACAAAATTAGGCCTAACCCTTTGTCTTAGACAAGAAAAATATGAGAGGATTAAAAAAGGACCAAGAAAAATTATCTATTATAGTATATCCTTATGTCTCCCAATACAATATATTATTTTTTAATTAAAAAAATGAAAAAAATGAGTTACGTTGTTAAATTTCTCCCCCACAAGTTAATGACCCACCATAATACTTCTTAATCACCTCCATAAAAATAACTCCCCACCATGCATAATAAACCCCACCTTACATAAAAACTCCATCATTTTTATTTATTTTTTAACACCTAACACATTTAAATGTTTCTAAAATGGTAAGCTTGATTCTTTTTAAAGTATTTCCCAACATAATACAAAAACACCTTGAAAAAATAGAATACCATGAATTTCATTGAGAGTATTTTATAAACCACATATTTCAAAGAAAGATAGTTCATAAAAAAAGAGGGTTTTGACTAGTCAAAGATCCAATAGTGGATGATAGTGAAGGAGATGAATAGCAGTATACAATATAGGATAATGGAGAGGACTTGTCCTAGATGGTCATGAGGGGAGGAGATGTTGGAGGCTCATCTATGAGGGGTTATCTAGATGGAAACTAAATATATGTTGATGGTAGTAGGCATTAAAAAATGTGTAGGCCAGGAATCTCATAACCATGGTTATGTGACGTTAGTATCATCTAATAACAAAATACCCGATCCTTACCTTTAACCGCATTAAAGGTTTGAAAAAACTAGTGATGTAGGCCATTAGTGTTTGATCCCTTCACTAGGCTGCTCATGTGGAAGCAAAATGGTAACATTGTGGAGGATACACTATGAACCAAGTCATTTGAGGCATGTATGACCACCAATAGGTCTTTATGTAGCCCTCAAAAAACATCAAATGACCTAGCGATATCTAGTACATGAATAAATGCACCTATATTATGGTGTAACATCATGAGATGAAAATAAGAAGGTCGTAGATCCTTCTTACAAACAACAAACTTGTGATTTCAAAAAATTCAAAAATACTAGAAAAATATACAAGATCCTCAAAATTAAAGAGAGGCCCACTTCATAATTTGAAAAACCCACAAATAATATGCCTTTTATTTTCAATTTTGACACACACACATATATTGCATGAGCTTTCATGAAAATCTACCATAACCTTAGAAAACAACCAATATAAAATTTGAAAACGATAATGTGCTCATGCAATAAACTAATTAAGGATCTGAAATGATAGAAAATACTATTATTAAAGCTATGGTACAATATTAGAGTTGTCTAATACATCTAATAAGCCATTAATGTATGAAACCCTAAGTAGTAGGTGAGAGCCAAAAGTTGTGTACACAAAATTAGAATGCATAAAATGAGTGAATTTAATGTCCAACACTCCATGAATATATAAATATATCAATTTTATAAAATAATGAGTGAAATGTGTAACTCCCCCATGAAATAAGGTCAAAAATACTAAGAATAGAGTGTAACTCTCATACTTAGGATAATTGGTCAAGAGTAACTCTATCTAGATAATAATGAGTCAAACATGTAACTATTATTACAATATACACCTAAGTAATAATATCCAATAAGTGTGGGTAAACTCAAACTGAGTTGGAATAACCCATGTTGAAAGTGTATGAAATAACCATAATAATAAATATGTGGAAAATAAAAAACATACGCTAACAGTGATTTCATCTAGGATGCAATGGTGGCTTCAAATTTTCCTAGTTTTCAAGAAATGAAACATGTTCATGTTTTATTATGTTATTTTACTCTTGTGTATTTTTATTTACAAATATAATGTTCTTTTTTTCTTTTTCTAGGCTTGTAAAAGTGTAGGGGATAGAAATTAGTGGGAATGTAATGCCCGTTTTAGTGGGAGGAGGTCAAAGACCAAATATAAACTATATAAAGTACTAAAACTTACCCATTATAAGGGTTGGATCCTTGTTGCTCCAAAACATATTGAGCTAGCCACTTAATATTTATTTTTCTCTCCCCCTCTCTTATTTATAAGTGGTTATGCCACCCACTTTTTTACTTAGATAATCAGTTATAAACTTTAATATGCTATCAAATAACACTTTATTCAATATATGAGCTATGGAAAATTGTTTTAGATTCATTTTCGTGTGTTATATGGTAGTGGTGTGTTTCTTTCCTCCCAAATTTCCATTCCTCATATTATGGCACTAGTTATCATTACAATTTTGTGAATGCTATCTACATAAGGATTAGTTCATGGGTTGGGTTTGATTGGATGACTTTAGACTTGGATGCATCTTCTCCAGGTTGTATTTCTCCTTCCTCCTTTATTTTACTCCTTTTTCATAAGTTTGTTATATTAGGGTTTGAATGAAATCTAAATCTAATGTTTATCTATATTTTAAGAGTATTTTTTATTATGTGCAAATGCATTGATAAATGTTAATTTAGCAAAATGAATGAATGGAAAAATAAGCCACGTGCTCATTTGAACCAAGACCTAAAAGATTTATTTTAAACAATGGACAAAACCTTAAAATGCAAGTTTTTTTTCACTTATTGAAACACATTAGAAACACACATAAACTAGACACCTAAAATTGAATTCACCTCCAAACCATAAAAAATACCACAATAAAAATAAATATATTTTTGAATATTATTACACTAGTAAATTCCCCTTGAGTAGAAGATATCATAATAAATAATTGATGGAAAATAGTACATAATGACATGGTAGATAAAAACCTTGGGGAAACATATATTATAGGAATCCTTTTAGGAGAGGCTTAATGGGCTTCACCTACCCTAGATGCTAAATTTTGTGAGCCATGTTAAATGACACATCAACACAAACCATTTATAATATGAAACTTTCTGGATATGCATAACTATTTCTCTAATTTTACATTTAAAAAGTATAGAACTTGTGAGATCAATATCAAATGAATTTTTTAGCATGACCACCCATGAAAATTATCTAAAATATAAACATTTTGTGACATATAAAGTTATAAAATTTTATCCCACACTATTCTTTTATAATAACCCATGGTAATAATTTTCATTTAATTACCTTGAAATATAACCAGATGTTCCTTCTAATTCTTCAAAATTTAGACTTGACAACATAAGTATATAAAAGTTTTTTTTTTTTTTTTTTTTTACAATAAATTAGAATGATTTTTGAGACAACCATATGGGTAGAACCATAATAATAAATGTTCATTATATATTATATCTATGATACATGGATATATTATAAAATAATGACACAAATATATTGAGGATATTTTAGAATGTACATTTCCACCTTGGGGTCAAATAGTGTGGATTGTATTGATCATGACCTCATGAATAATCAAGAAAAAGACTAAATTTTTTATATCTATAAAAATTATTATTTCTAGATCATCTGATAGATTATACTTTATGGCATGATCCATCATATTTGACCCTATGGTGGAAAATTTTTATATCTTTATCTGACCACTTGAATCCATACCAATATATTATAAATGGTACCCACAGGACTTAATTGAAATATACTCTTTTTTTCTTTATAAAACTTCATTAAATCATTTGAAACATTTATATTGTGAATCTCATCTCAATTATTAAATGGGATCCCTCCAATTTATAGGTTTATGGGATTGCAAAGGTGTTCGTATCACCTCACTTATTTGAGAGGATCCCATGAATTTATATTTTTTAGGCTATCCAAATGAGTGTACATTTACATAGGAGTAAACCACCCAAATATAATATAATTATATTCATGTCACTATTTGACATGTGGTGAGCATAGTCTATAGGTGAAGAATACATCATATTTATTAGCCATGGGACTCAATAATGATATCCTTATTTTGTCTCACATAAATATTAATGGATTAGGGGAAATGTTAATATTTTAAGGGGTTCCTTGAATTTTTAGTGGGCTCATTCTAATTTATAGATGTGTGAATGTGTATACAAGTTCCCATCACCTCAATATTTTTAGGGACTTCTTCAAATTTATAGGTTTGTAGGCATATGGAGGAGCACCCATTAGCATAGGAGGAAAGCACCCACATATATTATGATGATATACATGTCACAATATAACTTGATCTTGTGATGGTAATTATAATTATTTGAGTGTATCCTCTAATAGACATGGGAATACCTCATAGATTAAATAACTTTTACTTCTTTAATGTGAACTAATATGGGTATTTATCATATATCAATAATAGTGACATAAACATGTTCTTGGAATTTAAAATTCAGATTAGTGTTATCACCACCAATGATTG
Organism: Torreya grandis; assembly: GCA_037957365.1. Lineage (NCBI taxonomy): Eukaryota > Viridiplantae > Streptophyta > Pinopsida > Cupressales > Taxaceae > Torreya > Torreya grandis. The sequence continues at coordinate 1,616,875 of JARHVA010004155.1, forward strand.
AATGGATTTTATAAGCATGCGAGTGAGAAAATAACTTTTAAACTAAAAAGGCAATTTGACTTCCATTTCAAAAACCCATTCATTCCAAACATTATTTCAATATTGGCAATATTATTTCACCAAAAATTATAAACGAAGGTAAACATAATATATAAAATTTAGTTATATATATGTACATTTTAAAGAGTTATATTAATTTAAATGGGGTAAATTCCCTGGAAGGGAATAAATAACAATGGAAAGGATGGTAATTTAGTAGGAATGATGAAAATCCTTATAATATTTACCATCTGATATAGCCTTATAAACATGTGAATTATGAAGATAATATGTGTAATTTATGTTAGGGAAGTAGGTAGTGAGAGTGGGAGCATGATAGGTTAAATGAAACATAAGGGTGGTAGTGTTGGGGCCAAGTTATCTGCATATGTTATATATCTCACTCATAAATTTTAAGATATGAGCCTATTATTAAAGTCATGCATGGGTTTTTACTCATGCTTAAGCACAAGTTCAAGCTTAGTCCTAGCCTCTTTCTCATGATTTCATTAATTCATGGTACCTAATATTATTATATTAGGAATACCTATGTATTTATCTCTCATTTGAAAATTATCAAATTTGAAAATAAAATCTATTAAAATTTAAGACACGTATCTGAAGTTAACCATGCTAAGGGGGGAAGATGGTGACTTGATAGGATATGGATATATATGTGGAGGTCAAGGTGGTGATGAATATGGTAGTTGAAATGAAACAAAAACTAAAATTATAGAGATAAAAACAATGTGAATGGTAGAGATAACAATGGAAGTAAAGGGAAGGATAATTATGAGTATACTTTTCCACCCAAAAAATGAGGTATCTGTGTCCTTCAATTTTTTCTTTGAAGTTTTTTAGATTTTAATACTTTTTAATATTTTAATTTAAACTTTATAAATTTAATACTTCCTGTCATTATAAGTAGAAAGATACCTTAACTATTATCATATTTTAATGTTTTAATGATGTTAAAACTAGTTACAAGTATTTTTATTTTAATTCTTTATTTTATCTACATTTTTTTTCAAATCATGAACATGTTTTAATTTTATAATGCCATTAAAACTATTTTTAATGTGTGTGTGCTGGTTAGGATTTTTCTAGTAAAGATATTTGAAAATTTACTTTTAATGTTTTGTTTTTTTAGTTGTAAATAATGTGTAAGTATGTATTATTTGAATACATGATACTATTAAATGGAACTAATACTTAGAAATATGATTTTTTTTTATATTAACTTAAAAAGGCAAATTTAAAATTTTATATTTTATTGTTGTCATGGTTTTTTTTCTTATTTATTATATATAAATTGTTATATCTCCTGTATATAATATTTTTTCATTATTTTATTATTGTAATTGGTATTATACCACTCAAATGGGATATTTTAATGTTATATGTATGGAATTTAATTTTAGATTGTTTTTTGTTATAAGGTTTTTTATTTTTTATATATTAACTATTATACATATTATAGTTGGCATTTAATTCTTCATGATTAATTTAGAAATATATCATTAAAATAATATTATACTCAAATTAATAATATATTATTTATATATTATAGTGATAATTTCATGTGAAATTTTATTTTCTAGAGTGATATACGATGAGATTTTTTTTTTACCATGCTACTTGATGAGTGCAAAATTGATATTGTTAGATCCAATACTTCAAATATTCTAACATTTTAATTTATCATAAAGATCGATATATATTTCTATATAATAAAGAATTGTAAACATATTGAAATTAGTTTTTGAATATGACCTTGTAGGAGAAGACGTATTATATGATATATTAGATTTGAGCCAATTAGTTATATTTTTAAACATATCTATGTATTAAATAGTTTTAAATATATATATATATATATATATATATATATATATATATACTATTTCACATTGCACACAAATATCACCTAATTTTTCTTATATATCATTATGGACTATGGAAGCATTATATCTCTCATATATTATTCTATTTATTGTCATGCTTACACTTTGCATCTCTTGGGGAGTTATAAAATAAGATATAATAAGCAGCTTTTACACAACATCCACTTGTGGGATAAAATATAAAATATAATAATGAAATGGAATAAATATTTTACTAATAAAAACTTAATAAATAAAATTCCAAATATAAATTTCAAATTAATGACAAATGTTATCAATGAAGGTCCAAAAAATGGTTTTATTCTTCATTCTTATTTATATTTTCCAAAAAAATTAAATAGAACAGTAAATATTTCTTTATGTAAGATAATTTAAATTATTTAATATAGTATACATTCTTCATTATATTTAAAAAAAATTAAAATGCTTCTAAATGGTTGTAAATGGCTACAATGAAATGTGCATACCTTTTTTTTGGCATTTTTAAATAATTAAAAAATCTTATCATATCCTACCACTTGCCAATTTTTAAAGGTCTTAGCAATTCTCAATGTAAGATCATTTACAAGATTGAAAAAAATATAATTTATTCCTTCTATTTACAAAATTATAGGAAACTTAAATGGTTGTAAATGGTTTTCCATATTAAAAACTTTATGAATATTAAATTATTGTACATGGTTGTAATGAATCTTGTATGCACTCCTTTAAACTATCTTAAATAAGAAAAATATTGATTCCAATACCACCTCATTTTGAGATTTTGGTCAAAATGAAGGAAGATAAAAGTTGTATGAATATCATCTTACAAGTCTCTATGATTTAAAAATAAATAGTTAACAATGCATCATAGTCATCAAATGTTACTAACCTAGGAGTATCTTCAAAAAAGTTAAATCCCAACCAATTACAAATAAAATCATAACATTAGTAGTCAGAAATAATCAGTTTTAGTTTTTCCTTATAATATTTGATGAAGATTTGGTTTTTGTGTAGTTGTTATCCTTGATATATCTTTCATAGCCTTGTTCTTAGTAGTTTGGAAAATTGAATTTTGTTCTAAGAAATATTTTTTATTAATGGAAGTGGAAAGAGACCCAATAACCCTATTTTACTGATAAAAAAAGTAATTAATCTCAATACGTGTCAAATGATATAAAATAAATATAAACATAACAAATTTCAAGCCTTGCTTATTAAAAACTACTTCAAACTACTCAAAGTACATATAATTGTATTATAGTTACTCCAAAGGGAAAATTTTCTTCACTATGTAATCATTATAATCTCTATTCACCTTATTTTAAATATCCATTATAAATTAAATTATATTGAACCAAGCATATCTAAAATGATAAATAATATTAATCCCATTCCTAGCTTAAAAATATTTTATTTTTTATCTTTTTATTACATTTCATAATACTTTTGAAAAAATTTAAATTTCATCAACCCTAGGCCTAAGTGGAAAGTTTTTTCTATATCAATATTTCATTTTATACCTTAAAACTTCATAATATATCATTTGAATATTATTTTTTTATTTACAATAAATTAGATTTAGTTCTTTAGAGAAATTAGAGGAACAGAATGTATCAAAATTTTATTTTTGAGGATGATCCAAAATTCAAAAAGCTTTGGTTGAAAGATAATTCAGAAATAAGAACAACACAATTCAAATAATGCTATCTCTGAAAAGAGATGTTTTATTCATCAAAATTGCGAACCCAAACATATGCCTATTTCTAAGAAGAGATGTCTAATTTCCATTTCAGGTTACAACTTCATTTATACATGTTTTGAAGGTGTGAGGAAGATGTGGAAGGTCACCAATCTCAGGGGAGATTAAGTGGTTTGACTTCCATGATTTACAACTATACAGAATTTGAGGAATTACTATTTTTAGACTGCAATACTAAAATTGAAATTTGGGGCACTTTTATTGGGTTTTTTGGGGTCAAACTTCATCTATAAAATCTCCATGATATCTCATGATGTTATACTCATTATTATCTTTCCAACGGTTTAAACAACAAGTCAATTGGAGATACAGTGCAAAAGTTATGGCTCCTGAAAGTTCCACCATCAATTGGGGTGGACCCATCACCCGAATTGTCATATAAATTGTTGCGTGGATCAGAGGGAGATTTTAAAATTTCTAATTTAACTTATGAAGTTAAATTTTAATTTTAACATGAATATTATCCATGACCCTCAAAGTGTCTTTCAGTTTTAAATTATATTTACTTAGGTTAAGGATTTATTCTTTCATAACTTCAACATCCTTTAATTCATATATCTCAAAGGCATAATTGAATTCAACATATTAAATAACCTATCTATATGATTTTTTTTCAACCATATATTCAAAATTAATATCTAGTGAAGTAACCTTAGTATTTTTAAGGAATTTTTTTTTATGGGTCTATGAAAGGGATGGGCCATATTCTACTTCACAAGAACCTAGTTATTGATGTCAAATTTAGACCTGTGAAATATCTAGTTAATACCCTTATAATCTAGATTATCTCCAAGAATTTTGTATTCATATTAATCTTTCATAAATTCATAAAGAACCATACCAAGTTTAGGATCCCATCTTATTAGTATTATTTAGTTAATTTTATTTATCATTTACTTAGCCATATCAAGAGTAATTCCCTTATTACTATCACTACTCCTATTACACTAATTCTATATTTTTTGGTTTGTGACTTGTAATGATATATTTTTGAGTCAATTTCATCATCACCCATGAAATATTATAGCAATTCCTTTCCTTCTAAATTTTCACCAAAAAGAGAAATGTACCCCCTTTAAACACCTTCATATTGATAAAATCATCATCCATAATTATTGCTTCTTATTCAAGGGTGACATCATATAAAAATTCCTCACCAAATAATTATATAATCTCAACTTATTTTAGTTCACAATTCCCAAACGGATCATACATAAAACCATACATAACTAAATGACCCTTAAATATTTAAATAGGATTAACAACCCTTTCCATATTCAGAGTCAATGAATGTAACTAATAAGGTGTTAAAAAAATGGAACAAAAAAGTGTTGAATGAATATGAATAAATGGAACCTTTGGTGATAAACCCAATGGAAAATTAATATTATTAAACTCAATATTTTATTTTATTTTCCATGAATTTAACCTTAACTTGTGGAGAACTAGTACATATTTCCATATCTCTCATAATTCACCTTTGTTTGATTATAGGCCCTATTATTTTATAGAATTCTCCCTTGTAACTTAGATTCTCACCTTTTAAAATATCTTATACCAATTAGAAACTCCTCTATTTCATTATTTGTGTAATCATTTATTTGTTATTGGTGAAATCAATAGTAGCATATTCAACTAAAATTAGTAGTATAATCCTCATATTCATCAAAATCATGGTCATATTCACTAACTTTATCGATTTATTTTCTATTTTGACAAATTACCCATTTAAGATCTTATTTCCTAACATTCCTCATCTTAAATGAGATTCATATTAAAAAAAGTATCACATACCTATAGGACACACTTATTACTGGATAAGAAATATCCTATTCATATGTTTTTTTTAATTGTATAGATTTACCAACTCTATAAAAGTTCTCATAAATAGAGGCTAATTGCCTCATAGAATCTAAAAATTTATTCCTTTAAGGACTTGTCTTATTATTTCATATGAGATATAAATTACCCAAAACACTCCAATTTATTTGAAGTTAATTATTATCCACCAAATAGCCCAATTTTGTCATGTGTTTATGTTAATATTAAATAATTTAGAGCTCATATATTTTATAGGTCTAGGAGATATCTTGGTTACCTCCCCAAGAAATAAATTTTACATTGCCATAAATAAATGACCAATGAATGTGAAATAGTAAACATTAAAATGATTCCTATCAATATGTATGGTTCATAGTTTTATATATTTCTAAAATAATCCAACTCTTTCTTAGTCCCTACCTATGTGTTTAATGTGCAATAACATAGAAATTTTTTTCTTATGGGTGTATATATATATATATATATATATATATATATATATATATATATATATATATATATATATATATATAACTATAACATGAGTAATGTTTGAACCTTTTTGTATGTTAAAAATGCATTAGTTTGCTATGGATAACATTATATCACAAAATAATAAAGTCATGAATTACATGGATATGCATGCTCAACACTCCATATAAAATAACATAGTAGTATTTTATCATAACTTAATCATTATCCTCTCTTGATATCTTGAATAAGAAAAAAATGGTCTTCTCAAAATATGCTTTAAACATAAATGTATAAAGAGGTTCCTTAGCATTATCATCCATAATTTTTATAAGATGATATTTCAAAAGTGTATTCTATATGATATTTTAAATAAACATTTTTCATCATTATTTTTCTCTCATCATACTTTTTTCTACATTCCTTTTAATTTAAAATACTAATCTTCTCCAAGCTCAACCAAAACATTTACTTTACATTGGTTAGTTGTAAATTCAATACCACCTCCCTCATCTTCTTATTTTTTATCCTCTTATTTATATATATATATATATATATATATATATATATATATATATATAATATAGATCAAGGAAATTTTTTTAAAAAAATACTTTCCTTATATAATTGGTGCAGACATTGGAAATAGGGTAATAAAACTTAAATATGTACCATGCATGTAAAAATAAATACTTATAAGGTGGTAAATTTTGAGTCATGATATTTTAGTTATTATATTTATATGACACAAAATGGTATCTTTCTTTTGGTTATAATAACTCAAAATGGTCTCTTTCTTTTTGTGATCTTATAGTATTCATAATAGAATTCAAAATTCATATCCAAACTTATTCCACTTATATAAATTACCTATAAAGTTCTCTTTGTCTTGTAAATTCATTTTTTAAAAATTAACATAAAGGTAACTATGTTTCTTACCCATGATAATGTTTTTTAAAGAAATTGAAGATGTTGTAATGTATAGTTTTAGATCTATAAACTACATTAGTTCTAGAAGTTAACAAAGTATGTAGTATCTGTATCACCTCACCAACTAGCTTAGTTATGATTTTACTCATTAATTAGTTAGAATTTGAGATTCATTATGTTAATTTAGTGAATTATTAATGGAAATGCATGTAAATTTTTTATAATATGTTCTATCCCAACAAAAAACCTTAAACTTACAAGTATTAGTTTAAATATACACACATTTAACACTTCTTCCCAAATTCACTTTCAAATATTTTAGACCATTAGTAAAATTTAGTTATTATCATGTATTTAGTTATTTTGTATGTATTTTGTATTTGAGCTTCCTTTGTTGACCTCACATTTTACGATCGAATTTCAAGTGAGAGAGACTAAAAATTTCCATAATTCATGCCATAAATATTCTAATCGATGATGCCACCATGTAGAAGAGGTAAATGCTAAAAATATACACTTGCTAACCCTAAATTTTAGTAATTTTTAGTAATTTGTAGTGGTAATTTCTTTATTTTAACAACCTACCTTGTTAAACCTCCTATTATTCAACCTAACCATCCTAACCCTCCACATAACCCTTTTTTCCATCTTCCTAACCCTCCATATAAACCTCTTGTTCCTCCTCCTATCCCTCCACCTAACTCTCCTATAATTCCAAAAAATCCCCCAAGTAGTCAGGAGAGTCTAGTTGACCAAATTATGGGAAATAAAATTAAAATTGAAGAATTAAATGGGAGAATGAGGGATCTCACTTCCACCAACACCCACTTCACGTATCTATCCAATTATTTAGAGACATTATTAGATCAAATTGACTCTATAACAAGTCAAATTGATAGATGGGCTTCATATTAGGATAGTTTTAGGGCTAATTATGCTGACAAATTATCAAAACTCGAGGTCAAGAATAAAGACATATCAAAAGCCTCCATTTAAACCTTTTTCATTGACCCAGTCACCAATGCACCATTTTTGATAAATACTAAACATTTTCTAATCCATCACTACTAACATAATTTAATCATAGCCAATTTTTAGGACTCATGGCATATGGTATTGGATTATCGACCATGTAACAACCATGAGGTTCCATTTTAATTTTTTAGGAAACTCTATGTGAGTTTCTCCTCGATGAGATTTTGAACTATTTTGACTATAGTGAGTTTCAAGGCTAAGAGAAAGGCTCTCCATAAGATTTACATGGTGCATGTTATGAACCTAATCAACCTACAAGGATCTATATCCAAAATCCATTTTAGCTCAAGATCCACTCTATAGCTCAATAGGTCATCGATATTGACACTCTAAATACTCTTGGTTCGCTAACTCATACACTCATTTAATATACAAATAGGCTCTCATAGACTGATGCTAGAGATATGCCACCTAGTATACATACCCAATCCTACCCTTACCATTATTCTAGAGATATTTACACTGGACCTTCTCATGATGATGGTATTAGTGGTTTGAAAGGATTGGATAATATTATTATGAGTGATGAGTTTCTGGCATGCACATTTGGTGTGCAAACATCATCCACTAGACAAATGAAAGTATTTTTTATATAAATGTCTTGTTAAATTTAAGTTATATTTGAATATTTAATTTATCGAACAATTAGTTTTCATATAAATTGGATAATATATATGTCATTTTTTATGTCCTAGGAGGTGATAGTTCCTTCATCATCATAGTTGACATTTATAGCATTTACTTTGGTGGATCCATTATTTACATTTTTTAATCTAGCTACTATCCCATTCACTAATACATTTATCTCTATTAAGATGAAACCTTTTACTTATATAAAGGTAAATTTTTAAGTTAATCTTATGATCTATGTATATTTAATCTATTTATATTTTCCTTATAAGTTTATGTTAAATTTATCTATAAAGGATCTTGATGCAGAGGTTCTAACAAGATTCCCTAATATGGATGGAAACACTCACTTACCTCTACCAAATACCTAGATCTGATACTTTCTTATCTATCTTTGTCTTCTCTCTTCAACCTCTTTATCTCTTTGATCATTTTAAATTTACTAGGTCTTTCTTGTTCACTCTTACCTACTCAATAGATCTTAATCCTCCTTGTATTCACGTAATCCTCCTTCTCTACTTGAAGTCATCATACTAATCAACTACCTCTATAATATTTCCTTTTAACATTAGCCTCGTAAGTTCATACTCTATTTTCATTTTCTCTTTATTTATCCTTGTTATGTTATTTACAATCTTCTCATGTGTTTTCATAGGTTTTCATACTAATTTTATTTTGTCCTTCCACAATACTCACAGGGCAATCTACCTAATCAATTACATCTAATTTAATACATCCAACCATTCCACACAACCTCAAAAATTTAACTTTTCACTTAACTCTTCTTTCATCTTTGATACCTTCCTTCAACTAGCCCTTTTTTGAGGCAAAACTCTTTATTTTAAGTAAATGTTGGCCATATTTGGACCATATACCAAGCATGTGCCTAGTTTCTAAAGTTCTAAGTAGAGTTATTTGAGAATGTAAATAAGGTCATATCTCACACATGTGATAATATTAAGAATAAAAAATTTTATGGGTCTATTCATTTTGGAGCCTAGTTCATATATGCCAAGTTTCATCTCACACATTATAGCGTAATATAAGTTATGTATGGTAAAAGTTGGCTTCTAATTCAAAGTCTTCTAAGTTTCCATACTTAGCCATTTTTTAGATAGACCATCATCAATCATCATGATAGACTAGTCAACTTCAACATTTTATAAAAGCATGTGGAAAGCTCAAATGGCAAATGGATTAAAAGGGTTTGTTCCTTTCAGTGTTAAGTCCATTCTTTGTAGTTTGGTAACCCTATGATCCCTATTCTTCAAGTTATAAAATTACAAAATTAGTCAAAAAAATGTTAGACATCCATGCAAAAATCATTTTTAATACCCACAAAGTGATCATTTGGATCTAAATACTTGGTAGGAACCTGAGAAAGAATGAAAGCTAATAAGTGTCAAGCACATGGGAGTTTGAAGTAAGTTAGATGGTCAATGAGTCTTAAGAGCAAATGAGAGATTGACCTCAAAGTGGTGGGTCCCAAACTTATATGGTCCATGTTTAATTAGATCTAAAATTTTGATGGTTTGAAATAAATTCAAAAAGTTCAACATTCAAGGTGGTTTCAACATCTAATAACAAAGAAGATGAGGCAGGATGTTCAAAAATTGTTGATAAAGTGAGATGAGCCTGAAGCAATAAGTAGAGCCAAAAGGACCTAAACTCAAGCCCAACCTGAGTTTGTAGAATAAGTAAAGGAAGAGAGCTCCATGTAGACTCAGATAAGACCTAACATTGAATAGAGTGCCATTTATATGTAAAACTATAGGAAAACCAATATCCTTAGATTGGTTTTCACCTATAGTTATCTACATCTAGGATCTAAGGCACAAGAGTAGATATATGATTAATGAGGAGACCATCCCAAGTTAGGCCCTTGACAAACTACCATTTAAAGTAGGCATGACATGTCCTTGGTAGATATAAATATTTTATCCTCTTGATGAGATCTAGTGGAGGATCAATAAATCAAATCTTGGGGAATTGGAAAGTAGTTGGAGCATTCACTTCCAACAAGATCATGACTTACCACTTTTGGTAAAATCTTGT
>JARHVA010004155.1:1632500-1685764 GCA_037957365.1 Torreya grandis
TTTTAAATTATGGCATTTTATGAAGGGTAATCTTCCTCATCCATGATCCTTATTTCTAGCCTTGTGTAGGGGGTTTTCAATGTTGTTTACAAGTCTATATTAGTGTTCTATTTTGAACCTATTCTATGAAATACTTATGCAAATTAACTGATATTAATGTTGTGTAAGCTATCACTATCTTTTGATGATCTATTATGGGTTTAACCTCATGATAATTTCCCCATTAAATTTGGTGCATCACCTATTTAGCTTTTGTAAAAGTCATATCTCTTTCTAAACCTTTTCTCATGAAGAATTAGGATTATTTTTAGTTTTAGGTGAGCATAAAAGAGGAATCTTCCCTACTCTATAGGTTTAGCCCAAACATAAGTGACCCATATCTTGGGGTTGTTCCAATGTTTGATCAGGGTTTGAGTGAGGAAGAATGAAAAACCTCCTTGCTCAACTTATGGTGCAATTATGGCTAATAATAGTAAACTAAATATCTCCAAACCAAATCAAACCCACATTTAGATACCCCTTTATATCACATATCTCCACACAAAATTTCATAATTTAACTCTCTTTGGAGAACACCTAAGTTAACACCCCTCATGATTAATTAGGTGTTATGGCCTAATTTAAGGTTATTAACTATGAAACTATACAATACATACTCAAATAAAGTTCAAACCTTCAAAATCCTCTTCCTCCTATATAAATATATCTTCCATAATTTTTAATGATTTTCCATCAGTTAAATCACTTGTTTCATTTTCCAGTTTTAAACCATAACTTGTGTTTTTTTAGTCCTACACCTACCTGAGAGGATAATAAATGAGCTATTATGACCTTTTGAACCTTAAAAAATCTTCTAATTCTTTAAATGGCTCTTACCTTACCCCATACATCTTCTCAAACTATTTTTTTTAATTTTTGAATACTAAATCACTCCCAATATGTAGTTTTACATAATTTTATACCCTTCCAACATGACTATGTCAAAAAATAGGATAGAGTAAACCATTAAGACCATTTACCTTCATTTGATATAAATTAAAATAATCACACACATGGAAAAAAATATTCCACAACATTCACAATATCTTAAATCCTCAACTCTATTTCCAATAACCATATATGGTCTTTCTTTATGACTATGCAAACTCAAAATTGTTACTAATTGGATTGTATATAGTATTCCTATTTATTTTATATTTTCTCAATAGTATTAAGAATTTAAATTTATTTAAATTTATTTTATGTATATCTTCTTTCTAATAATACTATTTAAATCAGTTATAATGACACTTTAAACTAACTATGTTCTCCTCTTTCTGACTATACTTGAACAAAGAGTATTGAAACTTGGGTTTCACCACATTAAAATTTTAGACTACTGACTTGAATATTCTCTAACTAGAGATATGAACACCATAGGATTTATCATAAACCTCTATACACTTATTTACATATTACTCTATCCAAATAATATTTACAAGTAAGGATAGAGTTCTTGATATGTCTCTTATTTCTTTTCTCTCCCTAACTCTGCATTCTTGAAGTGATACTATTATTTCCACCTCATAGTCTTCCACTCACACTTATTACATGTATTACAATTTTTATATTACCTCCAACATGAAAAATATGTTATTTTCTTGGCCATTACACATTGCATGGTAGTTACAATTCCATGATTCTTGGTTTACATTATCTTTTCATGATACATATATATATTGGTTTAAATTTAGAAAAAATTGACATATATATCTTGGATACTTTATATAAAATTAAGTGAGACCTTGTTTACATGAATAGTTGATGGCCCAAGTAGACACCCCTCCATCACTGTGAACTGAGATAGACATAGGCATTGTTGCTACAATGTCATCTACATAGGCACTTACAGAGGTATATATTAACTTGTAATTTTGAATTATAAAAATAGAGTTTTTTAAATAATTTAATACATATTTGGGGCATATATAACTTATGTGAATGTATTGTATATGCAAGATTATCTTATGACATATGGTAGTCCCAATTAGATGATTAGTAGGGAAAGTTCTCATGTTTCATCCCTATTTCATATGCCTATTCGAACAACTAAGCCTGCCACTTACTTGTCTGAGCATCAAAAATAAATTGATTAGGACCATGAGATTGTAGTAAGTGCATGTTTAAATTATTTTTTATTATAGTTTAAAATTAATTTCTTAACAATTAGTTGAATGCTTTTTATGTTAAATTTTTAATAATACTTGTATTTAAATAGGTTTAGATATAAATGAGCTATGAGTGTAGGACCCACAATCAAACCTTGAAACAATCGAAGGAATTAAAGGGATCTCCATCTACCAATATTTCATCCCAAGTAGAGTCTTCTTCAAGGAAGGAAAAGAGAGGGAGGTTATTTGATTAATATGATGTGTTACATGAGATGTTATTTTTTGTATGCCTATATAGTAATTTACACATTTGTTGTATTGTATATGGATATATGACACTCACCCAACTTTAAATACTTTTTTTGTAGATGTATTTTTTTGTATGCCTATCATGGCAATCTATGTATTATTGACATTATACACGTGCCTATATTGTATGCCTATTTGGGCAATCTATTTAATTTATTTTTATTTTTAATTTAAAATGTTATTGTATAGTGTTGTTTTCATCTTACAAATTATTATCTATCATATCTTGTATTTAATGTTGCACACAATTGAGGATTAAAAAATTATTCTTTTCAATGCTATAAATCTCAGATCTCCCATATTTTTTTAAATTAAAGTTTTTATTTGATTATGTGTAGACAAAATGACTAATGACACTCTTATCTATTTTGCATTTGTCACCACCCATTTAAAACTTTTAAATTGATCATTAACACAATTTTATTTCACTTAAAACCCATACCCAATCATTTTAAAATGTGTATAATGTAAATACATAAAATGATTCATATATCCCTACAAATTTCTCACTCAATTACATATAGCTGTAATTTACCTCATCTTTCACCTTCGGCTAGCTCTAATGCCTTTTTGAATATCTTTTCTTGAAACTAAACCTAATACTTGTATTCCTTCTATGATTCTTGTTCCTTTATATTTTCCATCACCTCTCAAGTAATCTCTATCAATACCTCTTCTATACTCAACTCCTTTTGATGACCATGTACATAGTCTACTTATTCATCTTTATAGCTTTATCTTTGATAAAATTTCAAGATGAAATTATACCTAGCTTTACTATAATGTATTTATTCTGATAAAATTCAGCCTTAATGACTCGAAATGGAATATTCACTCATGAGACAATGATCTATATTTGGCCAAAACCCTTTAGCATCCCCTAATACACCTAATGCATAGTTTGATCTTCTATGTTTAATAAGCCAATGAATTTACTATTCATATTATATAAGTTCATGAAGGATTAAAACCTCACTTATCCATTATTTTTCTCAAATTGGTTCAAAATACACTCTCAACCAATCTTCTTTTAAACTAGACAATTACTCATTCAAAGTTCTCTTAACTAGTCACTAATCTCTCAAATCTACTCTCCTTATTTTGAAAAAAAATTATTTAATAAAATTAAGATAGGTATTATGAAAACTAAATGATTTATTTATGTTTAAAAAAATATAATAACTCAGCCAAATATAGGTCTCTAAGAGATTGAGCACTCATTCTCAAATTCTATCTTTGTAACTTTCTAAGTTTCTAGACCTAGTTGTTGCTCCAATAGGTCAATTTTTAAAATTAGAGTTTGTATATATTAAAAAGTATATTTATAGTAGTATTTTATAAATTTTAAAAGAATTTAACCCTTACCCTAGTTTATATAACTCAAATCAACCAGAAACTCATCATACTTTATTCACAACTTCCTTGAAAATGGTCTTCTATATGTGTACACATAGATAATCCTTTGTACCTATAATTAAAAAACTCTTTTCAACCCAATGATAATTTCACTAAGTTATTATATCGATTCCCTATATTTTTAAAAAAAATCAAATGTTATTATTCAATGTTTTGAGTTTTATAGGTGTTTTACTCATGAAACCCTTACTTCAAATTTACTCAAAAATTTTACAAGTTGAGATCTTAGCAGAAGTATTATTATGATGCTTCCTGACCAAAAAATAACACTACCAACATGTATAGGTGGGTTTATATCATATATTATTGGGTTTTTTTCCTCCCATTAGGACTGATCAACAAACCCACAACCATTTTAGCCTTAAGAATGCACTTCCCAATATAAAAAATGCAATTTTTAAGCCTAAGTTCAAACACACGTAAAAAAACCTGTAAGTCATTTAAATAAACCTTCATATACATAACCTAGATATTTAATCCCTATAATCTCAACCCATATAAATTATTTATAACCTTTGAGAGAAATCTCTTAGACAAGTTGCAGTGATGGGTCCAAAAATATAACTTTTTGGCATTAAACTAGCAACTTTTTGAGCTCCAATTGCCATTTCTACCTGTGAGACCTCCACATAATAATTTTTCACTATAATAACATATATATAATCAAATTACATATTATCAGATCACCATGATGTTCAAATCCACTTAGAATTATATTTTCACTAATGTTCAAGAACGTGAAAACACTGACAATAAATGTTGTCAAAGTTTAAGTTGAGGTTGTAGAACTATCGTTCTGATACATCCTATCTAAAAAATAACACTTATAAAATGTCAATTGGGTCATATAATTTATAATAATAAATTTAATTTTTTGTATTAGGCCCGATTGCCAAACCCACCACCAATTCTGACCTCAAAAACGCCCTTTCTAATATAAGAGAAATGCAAATTTTTAGCCTAAGTTCAAACACATGTAAAACAAATCTTATCAGTAATTTATATGAACCATCATATCACTACCCTTAATATTTATTCCCCATAATATCACCATATATCACTTAGGTGAAACCTTCAAGAGCAATCCATTGGACAAGTTGCAGTGATACATCTAAAAATGCAACCTTTTGGCATTAAACAAGCAACTTCTTGAGCTCTAATTGTCTACCTCTAGGACCTCCATCTAAGAATATATCACTTAAATAATGTCCATTTATGAAAATTTATTTTTATCGCATGTTTAATATGTTAAAATCCACTTGGATGTGAATTTTCACTACCGTTCAAGAGTGGAGAAACACTGATAATAAATATTATCAATGTTTATGTTATGGTTATATAACTATGGTTTTTATGCTTCTTGACTATAAATTAACACTATAAACATGTCAAAGGGGGAATATAATTTATAATAATATGTTATTATCCTCCCATTATGCATGATTGACAAACCCACCACCCATTCTGGCCTTAAGAACACCCTTCCCAATATAAGAAAAATGCATTTTTAGCCTAAGTTCAAACACATGTAAAACAAAACTTGCAAGACATTTTTGTGAAACATCATATCTATACCTTACCTATTTAATCCATATAATCTCATCCTATACCAATCTATTATAGCCTTTGATATAAATCTATTCGATAAGTTACAATTACATGTCTAAAAATTCAACTTTTTGGCATTAAACAAATAACTTCTTGAGATCTAACTACCATTTCTACCTTCGAGACATCCACCTAAGAATATATCACTTTATCAAATCCATATAGTCATATTACATGTCAAAACACTATCCTAATATTCAAATCCACCTAAAAGTGCATTTTCACTACTGTTCTGGAGTACAAAAACACTAATAACAAATGTTGTCAATGTTTAATTTGTAGTAACAAAACTATGGTTTTGATGCTTCCTAACTAAAAATTGACACTACCAACACATAGGGGGAAATGATAATGTCTAATAAAAAGTTACTAGCCTCCTATCAGACCTGATCGATAAACTTACCACCCATTTTGGCCTAAAAAATGCCCTTCCCAATATAAAAAATACAATTTTTAGCCTAAGTTAAAACATGCATAAAATAAAACTTGTAATTCATTTATATGAAAATTAAGATCCCTCACCTACTTATTTAATACCTCTAATCACACCTTAGTTAACTCAGGTGAAACCTTTGAGAGGAATCCATTCGACAAGTTGTAGTGATAGGTTCAAAAATACAACTTTTTAGCATTGAACAAGCAACTTCTAGAGCTCTAACTACCATTTCTGCTACCAAGAACACTAACTAAGAATATATAACTTAAATAACATATAGATGATAAAAATACATTTTTATCATATTATCATGATATTTAAAACCACACAAAAGTGCATTTTTACTACTGTTCTAGAGTGCAAAAACACTGACAACAAATGTTATCAAAGTTAAACTTATGTTTATAGAATTATGGTTTTAATGCTTCCTTATTGAAAATGACACTTATAAAACATTAATAAGGGTGTATATGATCTAAGATAAATTAAATTTTTTCACACCAATTAAATGGTAAACATTCATGGTAATTTAAGATAAAATTCCCACATTATATCCTTAGTTCATAACTTTCAAACTATTTAACCAAGAGAAACCTGTAAGGAGGACACAACTATCATCAACCTAATAGATATAAAAACTACTCATGTTAAATAATTTTTTATTTAAATGACTAACACTCATTCATGATTCAATAATAAAATAATTTTTTATTATGTTGAAGATCCAAAATATTATCATTGGTTAAACTCATTGACCCATGAAAGATTATTAACTCAAAATTAAATGTCAATATTAACTTATTTTAAACTAATGACCCAATTTATATCATCCATTTATATCTTATCTACTCCTTAATCTAATGGAGAAACCAACATCAAATTTTATGGGTCCCACTAAATGAAATTATGAAAAGTATTATTTTCTTCTAAAACCATTATTTTTATCTCTAGTTCATTAATATTTCATAAAAATACTATAAGGTTCAAATTCTGACTGTCATTAAAGACTTGATTTTAAAGATGCTAAAGGGTAATTGTTGAAATATTAATAAAATATTTTTAATATAAATTTTATGTAGACCATCCATAATCATTATATAAATATAATACTTCATCTCATTTTGTGATGTACTAAGCTTTTTTTATCAATTATAATCTACTTTTGTAAGTACTAATGAAGTTATTTACTTATTATCCCCTTGCCTAGCATTAGTTTTTTTAAATTTGGATTAGGGGTGGATTTTATCACAATGTGTTCTTCAAAAAATGTATTTTATATTGAAATATTTATTCCAAAACTCATAAATTTCTATCTGGGAGTCAGTGGAATTTGAAATTTTACAATATCACCTTTCCTAACACCAACATTTTAGTCCTATTTAACCCTTCTCTTTTATTATAATTTCCTTTTACTTTTGTTATCACCCATGTTATTAATATTTCCTCTCTTAAATCCAATTATCACATAGAGAGGTATCTCTTGGTGGGATTGAAAGTATAATCTAGTGGTGGCTTATTGCATTTTACAGGAAAAGACAAGACAACCCCAAGTGAAAATTTAGAATTGAGGATAGTGTATTATCACACATTCCTTGGAATTCGTAAATGTATCTATACTAATATATTCAATAATGTGTTCATGTTCATTTTTTTAGGTATTAATTTCCAATTAAAATTTCTTAAATGTTAATTTGGATGTCTCTATGTTTTTTTTGTTTCCAAGGTTGTCACCTACAATTAGGCCTTTCCACTATTGAGGTGAATGATTTGATGTATTTCAAGATGAATTTATTTTTACATACATAAATTTTTAAATACATAGTCAAATTTTATACTATACTTGTTGACACAAGTATGAAAATGTGAAGATAACCTATACCTATCCTCTTTCTCTTGATAGACTAAGACTCAAATAGTGTCAATCAAATAGATCCTACATATAGTTGAATGATAAAGTAAGGGCCAATGGATTTCATAAACCTAACATAGGGTAACCTAAAACTAAAATATCAAGAAGAAAGGGTTCTAACTCCCAATCCTATGACACATTAATATAACTCTCATTAAACCTCAACAAAGGTAAATTCTTGTAAACTGTGGTTGTAAATATTCAAGTCAATTAAGTGGTTATAAATGGGTACAAATTAATTTAAAATATGGGTTAGAATGGATGTAAATAGGTATGGTGAAATGGTAAACCAAAGGGGGCCTATGCAACCTAAAGTGATTAATGTCAAGTTTAAATAATCATGTATATACACCAACTTATTTGGTATAACAAAGACCCTAAACTAAGATACACACACACATCCAAAATTAAATGAAAAAAAAAATATCTAATATATGAAGTAAATAATGGAAACAGTGTAGAATAAAAATACATACCTTAGGGTGGACCTGTTGATGATTCAATTTCCCCCTTGGATCAAGTGGATCTTTGGA
Source organism: Torreya grandis (assembly GCA_037957365.1). Lineage (NCBI taxonomy): Eukaryota > Viridiplantae > Streptophyta > Pinopsida > Cupressales > Taxaceae > Torreya > Torreya grandis. Next base: position 1,640,862 of record JARHVA010004155.1, read on the forward strand.
AATGAATGTTTTAGGATAAAGACCAAATATGGTTTGATGAAGAAACACACACACACACACACACACACACACACACACACACACACACACACACACACACACACACACACACTTAGTTTTAAAATACTATTGAGCTTCAATAATAGTAGAAGACAAGATCTACAAGATAAGGTTATAAGTTACTAACTCTACCAATTAATTCCTTAGGGAATAGATGTGACCACTAGTAGAGTGTATATATGTGATATGTGATTATTGAATTTTGACCCCCCCACCCGCCACCCCCCACCCCCACACACACACATATATGTATACACATACATACATACATACACACACACACACACATACATACATACATACATACATACATACATACATACATACATACATACATACATACATACATACATATATATATATATATATATATACACATATATACATACATAGATATATATATATACATAGGTCCAATACCAAAAACCAACCCTACAATATAAACTAATGGTATTAGCCAAGCTAATGTAGTTGGAAGATGTCAGTTGGCATAATATGGTATTGGCAAGGGTGATATAGTAAAAATTTCATAAGATACACTCATAACTATATCAAGCATGCTGATACAATATATGAATGTTAAAGGCACAACATATATGGTATTATCAAATCCAACACCATAGGTTATAGGGAAACTAACAAATTTTAATAGGAAGCAAATGAAGGGCATAAAGAAATAGATGATAAAGTTAAGAATACTAAGTATATATATATATATTCTATGAAGCTCAATGTGTGTCAAAATGGTATAAAGTGAAATGGTGTTTTGTGGAAGAAACATAGAAACACTAAAAATCATAATTAAAAAAAATGTTGAAAGAACTAAACATAGAAATTAAATGAAATAAAAATGTATACCTTCACTTACCTTGCTTATTTTAGAAATTATTGCACATGTCACAAGTGATAGAAGGTGGCCAATAATAATAACAAAATACAAACCTAAAAAATAAGATACAATTCCAAAATTAAAAAATTAAGAATATTTTAAAACCTAAAAAATATTTATCTTATTTGGATTGTAAGGCTTATTTTAGTTCATGAAAAGGACTAATAGAAAAATATATGTTTGAAAAATGGAATCTTACATTTAATATCTAAAATTTTAAAAATTTGAATATTTAACTATATATAGATGAAAAATATTCATTTTCACATTTACTATTATTGAAAATCTTGGATCTCTATGTATGGAACTTTAGTGATTTGAGAGACAATGACTCGTAGATGAGGAGGATGATGTACTTGGGGATGCATCACAATTATGGAAAGATACCTATAGATAGGTAGTGTATTTATTGTTGCTTTCATAATTTTATCTACAATGAACTATATTAGGAAAACTAGGCATTGGGGTAAATCCATGTAACAAAATTTTCACCTAAAAGATTCAAAACAAAGCTAAAAATAGGATGTGCAATACATAATTGATTAAAATTCAAATTTAGGGACAATGATACTTATTAAGACTAGGGAAAGAAATAATTTACCTCAATAAACTATATTTTCCATGTTGATATAGTTTTTAAGGAGAAAAATAAACTTCTTATCGATATTATAGGCTATGGATGATGTAGTTAAGTGATATGTAGGTCGATACCCTATTATATGGGCAATGGAGAGAAAAATAGACAATTGGATGATAACGTAGGGTATGTCTAGTGTCATTAGTAGATAAACAAGGTCGGTCTAGTTTAACTCATAGGTGATTTAGTATAAATATAAATATTATTATTACCATAGAGTATGGATGATACACTAGGACAAAAAGGTTGCTAATATCATATATTATCACTAATACAATTTATTAATGTTTTGGATGATATGATATGGTATGGCCAGTGAAGTATAAATTTTTATTTGGATACTATTATAGGGTATGGATGGTGTAGTAGGAAGATTAAATATGAATGATGTAGCTAGGTGACTAGTTGATGTAGTAGAAAAATGATAACTATTTTACAATTTTATATATATTTATTTTAGATTTGTAGATCAATATCTGAATGTACTTTGATGTTTGATATTTTTTATAGGTGATTAATACTATGGTGGTGAATTGATTATATTTGGATTTTATATATAAAATAATAGTGGTGAATTGAACAAAACTCATAACACTAGGCCTAGAAGGGATCATGTAGATGTGTCATGTTCCACTCATCTCAAAGCTTATAGCCATGTTTTTTGGGTCATGGGAGAAGACAACTAACACATTTATGTTGGTGGCAGATGGTGATATAATTAAGGTGGATATCACCATATAGGTTTTAGATGTGATCCTTAGGTTTCTTACCATAGGTACACCTATGGTGTAAAATAAATTAGAGATCAACTGAATAGAGAGCTAGCCCAATGGGATACTAGATCATATGGGCATATGAGTATAAGATTATCATATTATTTTTTCAAGTGTCCATATAAATATTTATATATATTTTAAAGGCCCTAATAGGACTTATGATGAAATGTGTTTTGTGTCATTAGTTTGATGGGGTTATCCCATTACACATTATAGCTATGTTTCACTTGATTCTAGAGTATGTCATTTTGTTTGATATAGGAGTTAAGATAATGGTGTAGTTAGTGAATGATTTATTTAAAATTTTGAGAAGGGTCCAAAAAATAATGGAACTGATGATATTTATTATGAGTTGGATCTAAGAAAGATTATATTCTCATATTTTTCAATACCCCAGTTTTACAAAAATTAAAACAATACAAAGTATGTCAAATGAAGGTTGTATCATAATGTCTAAAACCACAAGGTGGGGGCTAATATATTTTAAACATTTGATTTTAATTACCTTATTTTAATGTGATTTAATTCCATCTATGAATTTATCCAAAATTATTTTAGATTGAAATTTTCATTTAAATCATTTGAGTATGTACAAAAGTTTAATAACATTCTTGATCAATATGTGTACATATTGCCTTACTAAAATAATGAAATCATTAGTGGATTATAAAAAGTTCAAGGATAAATTTTAACCAATTTAATATTTAAATATTTTATTTAGTTTCAATTTTTTAGTCTTATTTCAATAGAAAATATCAGTAGCTTGATTGCATAGTATAAATGGATAATATTTTCACCTTTTTGCTTTGTAATAAAATTTGAGTTATTGCATTTCATATTTATCTAGTTTATATAGGTTTATATTATAATTCATATATATTTTCATTATCTTATATATAAACCTAACACTAACGACCTAAGGTTTATATGGATAAGATGCACGACAAGTATTGCATCACCTTTGGAAATGGATAATTATTTACCAAGGTTGTATGACTTAATAGGGTTAAGGATATGCATTTTGGTATTGACCACCTTTGATTAAAGTTTACATTATATATCTGTTGGGGATAATATTTTTTTAAATGACATGGGTCATGGTACATATTTTGGATTGAACACTTTAACACTTTGAATTTAGTGTGAAGGCTAAAAAGATTTTATGATATGCTTGATAGATATGAAGTCATTTCAAATTAAAAGAACCCTATCATTTCTTGGAAATATAAGGAATTAATTTTTTTATATAAAATAATAAAATTAGAAAAAAATCTAAGTTGTTACTGTCTTAAAACATCTATATATTCATTTGATGATTCTATAGTTTAGAAAATAACATATATTTGGTAGTTTTGAACCCTACTAATTTGGTAAACATTGATAAATTTCCATTATTAGTAGATAATATGAGAGGAAGTATAAATAATGTGACATATTTGGCATCACTCACATTGAATTCAAAAAGGTCATGAATCGGGTCAAGGTAAAATAGTTACTAAAGATCTCATTTTGTACACCACTTGTAATCACCTTATGGAATAAATGTTTTGAAATATTTTTCAATATTTTTATTTATTTGTAATTTTATAGGATAAGGATGAATAGAAGGCTAAAAATTGGCTCTTTATATGTATTCTTGTTTGAGAGTCTTACTGAATTTTAAATCGTTGATTGTAGATAAGTTTTGTTTTTGGATGTTTTATAAGCATATTTTTTACATTTTAAATTTTCTTGTAAATGAATCTTATAATTTTTTCCCATTATTTAAAATGAGTTATAGGATTTGGGTTTAAATATAAATTAATTTTCATAACAAATAAATTGAATTTATACGTTCATGTTGTTAATTTTGTATGTATTTTTTTTGGGGATTTGAAAGCTTTCAAATCACCAGTTATATGTGTTTGCATGGATATGGTTTTTAAACATTTCTAAGTTTTATTGATAAAATTGAAGTTTGAATCCTATGAAGTGAAATTTTATAAAATTTCATAGCATATTATTTGAAAAAAATTCTTCTTGACAAGGTTTTAGATTTTTATTTCACTCTTGAAAACTTGAATGAAGATGATAGTTTAGTTCATTAGTGGTTTACTTATCTTGTTGCTTTTCTTCCTTAATATAGCTGCATGTAGACATTCATAACCATTTTATTTTCATTTAAATCTATATTTTTGTTGAGATGTGTAATATTTGTCTCATAAACTAAAAATAAGATTTCACCATGGGTTTTTAAAGTGGTTACATTTCATTTGGTTTTTTAGTAATGTTTTACATTAAAAATTCATGTAGAAGGTTTCATAATCATTTGAGTTTTAAATGTTAACTTTTTTATAATATTCATCTTAAAGACTTTATATAAATATTATAATGTTTTTAATAATGTTTTGGGTTTTAGAGGTAAACACTTTAAAAGTTCATGCATAAAAAGATAAGATAAATATTATGATAGAAATAATTTTTTTGGTTATGCATACAATGATTCTTTTCTTTATCATAATTTTAACTTTTTACTATGAATCTTAGAAGGATATTGAATTTAGATTTTTAAAATTTTAAAACCTCAGAAAAATGAAAACAACATTGAGTTGATATATTGATACTAGTTTTAATGTGGATTGGTTTTGAAGTAATTTTCAGTCCAAAATGGTTGGATATAATAGTATAGATGAAATAAAAGGCAGATAATAGAGGATTTACTAGTCATATTATTTTACAAACATAAGTTTTATTTAAACTTAGAACTAAATTATGGTGACATAAGGTGTATATTATGTTCTATTTACTTTATAAAATCAAGCAATGGATACAATTTTTAAGAAAATGTTGAGATAGGTGGAATGTAATAATAGTTTCAGTTAGGGATTCAAATATAGTTGATCATTTTTATTTTGTCAATGTATTTAAGATCAGTTCATAATTTTTAATATGGAATCATAAATTTTTAATAGTTTTTAAATTATTTTAAATTGTTTGACATAAGTATCTCATTTTATTTTCATTTAAAATATAGAAAATATATGGGTGTAGTTAAGGTTCTCATAATACAGATAAAAATGTATGGGTAGATCAAGTCAATGGAAAAATAGTGAAATTGCTTCTCAAAATAGTTATCAAGGCATAAACTTTTGATGTTTAAGGGTTTGTAATGCATTTTAATGACCTTTTAATCATGGAATTAGGGTATATTTACACTTTTATTCTTATGACCCTATTTTTTGGGATGTTCTTAATGCTCTCCTACATGTTTCATTATTTATTTATGGAAAAAAATCCATACAAGACTAATATGGTGAAAATAGCAATCTTATCCATTTGGGTGTGGTTCACAAGTGTTTCTTCTCAAGAGAAACATACTGCTCAAAATAAAACATTATTTAATGTTGATCCTATACCCTAAAATTATGATTTTTTTCCTAAGATTAATCTTAGTCTTGTTAATATTGCTCTTATGATCAATCAAAATACCATAATGTTTTCCCTAATAATATTAATTTTTCTTGCTAAAACTATGTAACTCTTTACTTTGACCTATTGTAATACATTTAATGAATAAATTAAATAATGAAATTGATATTTAATCAAGTGGTACACATGTCAAATCTATATCCTTACCAATGGAATATATTTGGTATAGGAATGAACGTAGAGATCCAATTATTGATGTAGTTATATATGAGTTTGATTCAAAAAAAAAAAAATTATTTGATTAGGTAAAAAGAGATGGTTTTATAGGGATCCAACAACATCAAAGTTTAAACAAAACATAGTAAACCCAAATTCAAGAGATAAATCCACACAAGTTGCATAATGAAGGACTTCAACCAACCATTAGACAAAAAACCACAAGAATAAAGAGCTTAGATAAAATAAACTAAGTGTTAATAAGATAAAACTATATGGAGTTAGAATTATCCATATATCCTATATGGTCCTTTGGGGTATCCTACTCCATTTCATCAACCTTATCCTTATGCAATTCCTTCATATCTTTACCATAAGTTTATTTACATAGGCCTTCTATTAGACCTTTCATGGTTATATTTTACATAGTTTTAGTTTCCCTCTTATATTTGAATATTACTTGAATGTACTTAGCATTTGGAATAGTTTCAAATTCTAAAACATTTTTATTCATATAATTTTTCTCCTCCTTTTATGTTGTGAATTTCAACTTCAGCTTAATGCTTTTTATCTTCATATCATTCCATTACTTTATGAGACCTACTATAGCCCTTCCCATTTACATAAGCTTATCCTCAAATACACATATGTTCTTTATGTATTCCCATTTAGTATCTTCTAGGTCATACATTTAGTTCCCTTTGATGCCATCTTACTTATCCTAGGAGATAACAATGGATTTTAGGTTTTGTATTGAGGGGACTTGAAGAGGAAAGTGTTGGCAAATTGAGAAATGGGTTGTAGATTTTCAATGGTGTGGACTATATCCTCCTTATCCAAGTGACAAAAATACTCATTTAAATAGGCTTCCATAGGGGTGGTAAGTATTAGTTTGCCTCTAAAATTTTCCCCTTTTTTATCAAGAGAAAAATCAGGCATTAGTGTGTAATGTCATTATCATGGCTAATTTGGTAGGTGAGGGAGGTACTATCTATATATAAATAATATTTTCAAACTTTAATAAAATACTGATGATTTTTATCTTATAAAAATCCATCAAGTATTAATATTTCTATGTGCATGCCCTAATGGGTGCACCAAAAAACTAATGGGCAGACCATTGGTGCTTTGTAGGATTGTTCTCCCTTTTTACACCTATTATCTATACACTTGTCTCCTAAGAACCATTCCCCTAAGCTTTGCCTCCTATTTTACACACTTCTCTAGTCATTTACCACCTTCATCATCCCTTTCCCTAATGTAAACCCATTTTTAAAACTTTTCATGACTATGTCAAACACATCAACCTTATACCATTATTGACAAAACTTATTAAGGACTAGGTCAGCCCATGGCCAACCTAGTTTGTGACCTAGTTAGTTTTTTGTTAATTATGATACTCATTTGGCTAGGTCAACCTTGTCAACTGAATGTCTTAGAAGGTTTTAGGTTTAGATCCACATATATAAACACATCCATTTCACCATTCTTAGAGATTAGGCAAGAGTTATTATTCATTTACACTTGTTTACAATATACTCTTCCATTATTCTAGTTGAGGAGTCTTTGCTTAGGGTTTTTACTTGGAGAAGAATCTAGGATTGTGGAGAAGTATTGAATGCTTTGTCCCTTATTAGTGATCCTTAAAAATAAAAAAAACCTATTATGAAGCACCTCTAGCCAAGGGAGAGATTGAGTCTCAATGGGTTCATCTTCCAAATAAGTATCTCTAACTTTACTCCTCTCTTTAGTAGATAAAAGTAGTATAAGTAATGGATTTTGAATAATACTCTCTCTCTCTCTCCATGCATTAGGGTCTTACCTATACCTATCTTAATTAGTATTCTCTTATGCATGTTTAATTTTATGTTTACTAAAACCCATATTGTGCCACAAGATCTGATGAGCACTAGGTTAGAGTTTGTTTTACTTGCTATTAGTATAGTGAATATGAAAACATATGACCTAGTTAGAGTTATTGCATAGTTTTACTTGACTAGAGGCTTTATAACCCTCCCTAGTAATATTATTGTGGTAAGAGATACCTTAATTAGGTTTAGTGGATCCATATTAGTCATGACCTTGATTATCTAATGCATCCCTAATCAAAAGTGTAAATAAGATCTATCTTCTTCGATCTTGGATTGATTTATAGATATGTTGCATTTCCCATTGCATACATTATGGTGAACCTAACATGAATATAAATCTTACAAGTTTTCTTTCATGATTTTCATTTTTATAATTTTATTACTTTGCTATATTTTCAATACTAGGTCAACTAGGCTAGTATAGTTTTAACTTTTGTGCACAGTTTTAACATATAGTTACATCAAAATGACTCTATTATTTCTATGCAAGTCTTCATAAAATATAGGTTATTATATCAAATAGGTCAACATAGTATTCTTATTTAGTTATAGATAACAAACTAGGTCGAATAGGTCAAGTTAATCTTATAGTCAACATCCATATAATAAACTAAGTTGATCACATCAGCATATTAATTCTAATAGGATTCAATAAATAGGGTTTCATGAAACTAGGTCTGTATAGTCAACTTAGTTTATAGAACTTATAAGAAGCATCCAAATCACTTCAATGAATTTTTTTCAATCCTAGGAATCTTCTAACCCACCAAGGTTCCTTTATTTCTCTCTTTTTAAATTCATTACATCATTACAATTTTATTTTGTTCAAGTTTGTAGTCTTTAAAACTATAATCCTATAGCAAACTAAGTCGACCTGGTCAAATTAGTTACATAGTCTATCTTCTTTCTAAAAGACTAAATTGACCTAGTTGACTTAGTTATTAAGGACTCTCATATCTATAAAATAGTAGAGACCTAGTTGACTCCATTCTATGATGTTTGCATATAGTGTCATATGAACTGACTCTATACCATACTTAAATATGGGAATTAACAACTATTTTTTAGTAATTAATTCACACTTTAATTTTTATCTATTTTCATGATTAGAATAGATCACATAGTCTAATTAGGTATTTTTTTCAAAACTTATTTAGTTTCACTACTTTTCTCTTTTTTCACACACTACTGAATCACATAAATCTAAAAACACATTTAACATTTGTCTTCCCAAGGCCTATCTACTTGCATTTCATCACCAAGGGAGAGGTTGACTTGGCTTTTTGGCCAAGTATAAATACATGCTTAATGGTGTATATTGGAAATAAAACCAACACCCTTATCACTAAAAAATTGTGAAGTAAGGGAATAGGCCCCAATTCCAAACTAGTACCATTGCCAACATAAATCCCTTTTATCCTAAATGTCTTGAACCCATTCATATATTGATTTTTAGTTCCTTATTTTTAGATAATTTCCCTATCATACTTAAAATAACACATTATAATAATATAAAAAACACTTAAGATGAACACTTAGTTAACATTTAATTTTAAGTTGACTACTTGCTTTCTATTCATTATATGTTATATTGCAAAAAATTGTGTTAGCAAGTGTTGGTGCAAGGTTTTGTGTTATGTGCTTTGATTGGATCATTCTCACTGATCAAATTATTTGTGTTTTCTTCCATTTCTTACTTTAAATTACATTTGCAAAATATTTACCTATTTTTAGAACACTGTATTTTTATTCAACATGCTCTCTTATAGACTATATATTTTCCCTATCTATAGTACTAAGCTGACCAGTTGACTTTGTACCACTTTTTCTAGTCAAGTTGTAGTAATAAGTTGACTTGGTTAACTCTATATCCTTATCAAATTATCTCTCTCTATTTATAATTAATAATTCAACTTCATCAACTCTATACTCTTATTTATGCCTTTGCTCTCATATATGGATGACTTCATTCCTTATCTTTGTTTCTTTAGCATTATGTTCATTTATTTGAAACATCATGAATTACCCTATTAGAATATTTTTGGATAAATTAAATCCATTTATACACAATATTATGTATTATTTTTTCCTTTTCTTTACTTCCCAATATAACCCTTAATCTTGGATCACTATTTCCTCTCCTTCATCTATGGATTGGAACATGATTCTAATCACACTGCAAGGTGAAGTAGGTGGATCTAATCCTTTTTTTACCTATCAATAGAATTCTCATCTTCAATATTTTCAACATAATGTGGTAATAATTTACACAAGTCTATCTATCAATCCCATTGGTAATCCACCTTCTAATAACCCTCCCCCTAATGCCAATTTGGGGAGTTATCTTACAAACACTAACCCATCAATTAATATGACTCAACTTCTTGCATAATTCATATAAAAAATGAACATAATGTAAACTTAGAATACCTCTCAAATGATGCAATTACAACTTGATTTGATAAATATGGCTAATAAACCTCTGGTTCTCGATCCTCAAGCCAATAAAAATTTTATTCCTTGACCTCTTAGGGATGCCATAGGAAATGTCATTCTTTAACCTATCATGAATATAAAAATGCTTAAAACTATTGAAAATGAGCCTTTATCTTCTTTCATTGTGTCCATTGATATTGGTAATATATATCTTACTATTAGGTATGATTGGACTAAAGACCCTACATCCTTTCTCAAAGCATTTGACAATCTTTATAAAGAGTTGATCTAGACCAATGCTTTTGCCACAACTAATATTCTAGTTAAAACCTTCATTAGTGATGTATTGGAATGGTAAAATTAACATACCAAACATTCCATTTGGCAACTTGAGTATTTATTCAATCCTCTAGCTAAAGAGTTTCAACATAGTGATGTTCCCAAAAATTTCCTTAGCCATTTCATTAATGCTAAGCAATCTCCCACTGAATCAACCCATGATTTTATCAAATGATAGAAATCTTTGTCCCACAATTAAAACCATAACATGACTCATGATAATTTATTTATACCCTTTATAATTCATTTAAGTCCTTCACTTCAATATAAGGTTCAAACTTTCACTCCTCAAATGCTTAACTAAGTTCTTTACCAAGCCAAAGGTCAAGACTTCCTCATGAATAAATTTAAACCTAATACCATATTATTTAATGATATTTTAAAAATTTTAGTAATTACATCATCATCAAAAATACTCTTGTATCTAAATTAGGAGGTTCTAAATATGACACTCCCCCATCTTCTCACATGCCACTAATTATGCAGCAAATGAAATAATTTTTATCACCCTCTAAAACCTTTACTTATCATAATAATCCTCCTAAATGGTATGATCCTAATCTATTTTGTTGGTTCCAAACTAACATTAGTCATTCCCATGAAACTTGTTGATGGATTACTATATTTTGTCTCCTACATGTTTGGTGATTCCTTTAATCATGAATCCATGATATAACTCTATCGTCAAGAGTACAACATCACTTCTAAAAAATGATAATCTCCCAAAGCTTCTTCTTCTAATAAATTTTTTTCCTACATATAATAATCAACAACATACCAGGGATTTTTATGATATTAATACTAACTATGATCAATATTAAAATAATTATCAATTTATTAACATAGCTAAGGTCAATTATCATCACAAACTAGCTCATAAAGATCATGTCATAAAACCTAAGAAACCATATTTGGAAGAACAACTTCTAAAACATACTAAAACCACTCATTTTAAAAAGACTAAGAGTAACCACATCACTCTTTTAAACCCCCAACAACTTTAATTCATTTAAAATCTACCTTACCTTCTAAAAATCACACTGGTTCTTCTTCTAAACTGCATTAGAACTTTCTCAAAAAACTTAACTCCATACCTTGAAAGATTCCACTTATGGAGTTAGTTTTTACCTCCCCTTATCATCACAATTTCCTTATAAAACAATTATAATAAATTTAAGATTCATCTTATACATATGAAAAACCACCCTTTATTGAGCCTCAAACTACCAATATGCATACCTTTGAATCCATTTATCCTTGTTCTAAATCATCTATTAAATTTATTGAAGAGGACATGATTAATGACAATATCTTTTTTTGTGTTGATGATCCACTACTATTCATTAAAATAGCCATTAATATACCCTTATTCATAAATTTTTAGTGGATGAAAGATCTGGTATTAATGTTAAATATTTGTGGCTTATCTGATAACTTAGTTATAATAAGGATCATCTTAAGAAAACATGCCTTACCTATCATGGATTTGATAAAACTAATCAAAATCCACTTGGTTGTATTTTTCTTCCCCTAACAATTGGACCTAAGACCATTCAAACTAAATTTATAGTCCTTTATTTTCCCTTATATTATAACATACTCCTTAGTTACCCTTAAAATAATAGAATGAGGGCCATCACCTCTTCTGATAGCTAATGCATCAAATTCCTCCATAACAGAAAATTGTATAAGCATGAGGCTGATCCTAACCCTTGGATTATTTAACTTCCTAATCCAAAATCTCAATACCTCATTCCTACCATTCCTCCCATCAATAGTGTTCCCTTACTTGAATTCATCAACATCAATCTATATTTATAGGTCACTCTTGCTGATTTGAATGATGATGAACCAAATTATTTACAACATAATTGCAACACTACTAAGCTACCTCCATATATATCTGAGTGTCTTCCTCATTTTTCATTACCTCATGATTTCACTATTCCTCCCATTTATGAGATCAATTATTCTCCCCCTCCATGCAATGCTCGGGAACCTTCTTACCTAAAAGATGCCTTTACATGTAATGATTATGGAGTTTCCAAATTATTCTAAGATCCTCTAATCATGTCTCTACAAAAGTTCAATAAACTTAAAATTTCACCTTCTAAAACTCTCCTTGAATCTCAAGCATGTACCATTTCTCCAACCTATGATGATAACTACAACATGGCCCAATTTCAATCTTGAAACTTGGATGTACAACATTATAAAAAAACTTTAGATCAAATACATGATTTTAATAGGGATGTTCACACCATTTCCATATATTCTAAATTAGCTCCTGAAGGTCATGTACCTTCTGCTAATACTCCACTTATTTATACTTATTGGGTGATTTAACAAATCCTACCTTTAAAACCACCAAAAATTAATGAATATTATTTATAACCTATAGATCCCATTATTACATTTAATTTTTCCCTCATAAAATAAACTAATTATATACCAATCTCATCTGATCAATCTATTTTTCCTACTCCTAAGATTAAATTAGATGTCAAGGCCACAAATGTCCATCAAATACAGTCTGAATATGTTATCCATGGTAATAAAATTCTTGATATCAAATTAGATGTTGCATATTATGTCCCTCTTCCCTTCTTGCCTAGCGATGAAGATATTTGTAAATTACTTCATGCCTAAGAACCTCAACTTCTTTGACAACATCACAAGCTTGAGAATTTCAAACATAAATCCCCTTATTTCAATAACTTCATCTCTAGAATCAATCCTGAATATAATCCAATTTATTCTTTACCTAATGTACCATACCACTTCCAATATGCGAATAATATTCTTATCGAATAAACTACTCATATTGAATATGGTACTCCATATTGCCCTTACCTTATTAAAGTTTATCATGAACTCACACCTACTGAACATGATAACTTTAGTTTATTTTTTGATAAATATTTTGAGATATTCACCTAGTCTTCTAAGGATATACATATTATTTACCATATCATTATGATGCATAATATCATCACTTATCTCGATGCCAAACATGTGCACCAAAACTGAAATAAATTTTCATCCGAAGTTTCCACATTATGTCACAAATAAATTATCAAACTTCTTGATGATAATTTCATCAAACTAGTGGACTAATCTAAATCAGTTTCTAACATTGTTTCTATTTTTAATAAGGTCACCATGTTCATTCACATTTATATTGATTTCTATAATTTTAGTCTTGCTTATCCCAAGGACAATTTCCCTTTACCTTCAATAAATGGCATTGTCAATTCCATAGCCAATTATGAAATGTTGTCTCTTATGGATGGTTTCTTAGGCTATAACTAAAATCAAATTTCCACCAAATACCAACATAAGATAACTTTAACCATAGAATGGGACACCTATTTCTATGTTAAAATTCCCTTCAAACTCAAAAATGTCATATCTACTTATCAACAAGAAATGACTCATATCTTTATTGATATTATTCACAATATTTTGGAAACCTATGTGGATGAACTCATTGATAAATTTAAATGTCATAAGACTCTATTTATGATCTTTCCATCATTTTAAACCACCTTAAATAAAAATTTAGACTCAATCATTACAAATGTGTTTTTAGTGTCACATCTAGAAAATTGTTATGATTTTTAATTTCTCTCTATGGTATTTATGTTGACCCTACTAAGATTAATGCTATAATCAACATGCCCATCCCTTGATCCTTTCCATACATTTTTACTTATTTTGGTAAAATCAAATCAATTAGATGATCCATCCTCAAAAAAATTTATCGTATCCACTCTATCAATTCACTTCTTAAGAAAGGTATTGTTATAAAATGGATATATCCCTATTAAAAAGCATTTGATAATATGAAAGAATCAATCCTTCACCCACATAATATTCATCCTACTTCAAATGATCAACCTTTTATCTTATATACCTCTTCCACACCGATATCCATTGGGGTAATTCTTACCCAATAAAATGATACTAGAAGATAATATGCCATATATTATATCAAGTGAGGCCTCATTGATTATGAAACACATTACACAAAATTCAAGTGTGATTGCCTTGCCATATATTTTATATCTTAAAAAATTCAGCATTATATGCTCAATCAAACCACTTATTTTATCATACATCTTGATCCCCTTCATCACTTACTCTCCAAATACTTTCTTCTTGGAGATATAATTGGCAAGTGGATGGTCCTTCTCATGGAATTTTATCTCTAAAGTATTACTCAAAAATATATCAAAGGACAAATCATCATTGATTAACTTATCATAGATGTTGTGTTTGCTATCAACCACCTTCAAGATAGTCTTCCTGATGATAATATTATCTATATTGAATGTCTTAACCAAGGAATATCTCTCAAATATTACTTATATAAATTCACTATTGACCTTGAATCAAGTAATATCTATGAATATACTATCCTCCCTAATATTAGTAAACCAAAATTAGTTATCAAAGAACATCCTAAAATTAACATTGATTTACATGATGATACTTGGAACCTTCACTTTGATGGCAATAAATGCCTTCAAAGAGCTAGGATAGGTTGTATACTTATGATCCATCTCATAAAATTCATCCCTTTACCATTTTTCGTGACATTTCATATCAATAACAACATGGCTGAGTATGAAGCTTTATTCTTAGGCATAAGAGTTATGTTTGATTTAGATATCCAATACCTACATGTTTTAGGTGATTCCTAGCTCATTTGACACCAATTAAATGGTGATTATAAATACAAAAGTGAGAATCTCATTTATTATCATCAAATTTCAATTACTCTTGCTAAAGATTTCATTTCTTTCACCATTGAACCTATCCCTTGAGATCAAAATTCTATTGTTGATTCTATCACTTCTTTGGCATCTCTTTTTCATCCACACCAATATATTATCGATCCCGCTTTTATTATCCAAATAAGAAAATTTTCATCTTATACTCAACCACATGATTCTCTAATCTACCACCTTGAGGCCATCACCATTCAACAAAGCCCATGCTACAAAGACATCATTTAATTTTTGGAACACCAAACTTATCCTCCTAACTTAGATTCCCATGAAAATACTTACATTCACAAATAATATTTGAAGTATGTATTTCATATAACATCCTATATTATCATAATACTAAAGGTACCTTACTCCACTATGTTATATAATATAAGGTTCCTCCTCTTCTTAAACAAACACATCGGGGCATTTGTGGTGGCCATTATAGTAGACATGCTACAACCCAAAAATGCTTATGTATGGAATACTTTTGTTCCACTCCTGAAAAATATGCCATCAAATTTGATAAAAATTTTACTCCTTACTATCTTAATAATGATTTAATTCATTCACCTCTTGATGAGCTTCAAACCATAAAATCTCCTTTATCATTCTCCATGTGGGGATTAGATCTCATAGGCAAATTACCTTGATCTCAAAATGGGAATGTCTTTATAATCACAGCTATTGAATGTTTTACTAAATGGTTTGAAGCCATGCCTCTTATTAATTTCATCAGTACCACCATATCCAAATTCATCCTTAATCAAATCATTTTCTGATTTGGTGTCCCCCATACTATGATTTCATATAATGGTTTTAATTTCAAAAATAAAGATGTCAAATAACTATGTGTTAAACTTAAAATCAATCATGAATTCTCCACAACCTATCATCCACTATGTAATGGCCAAACCAAGGCCATCAACAAAATTCTTAATAAAAATATCCAAAATATTTTTCATGAAACATGCATGGATTGAGACCTTCATCTCTATCTTCCTCTTTGGGCCTATTGCACTAGGATACATACTACCACTAGGGCAATGCCATTCTCTATAGTTTAATGGTTTTGAATCAGTACTTTAATTAAAATTTCAGATTCCCTCTCTCCATATAGATCTTCATGGTATCCTAATCGATGAATAAAAATGTGAATATTTCCTTTGTGCTCTCTATATCCTTGACAAACACTATCTTTTGGCTTTACAACACAATCACCAATACAAGGCCCGTATTACCAAACAACATAAAAAATGAGTTAAAGTTCATACATTTAATGTTGGTGACCTGGTCCTTAAATTAGAATACACTCATGAAAAAGAAGCTAAATACACCCAAAAATGGTGGGGCCCCTATTTATTCAAAGATATTCTTAGTCCAAGTACCTAGCACCTTCAAACTAATTAAGGTCATATTTTCAAAGATCCCACCAATACACAATTCCTCAAAAAAAAATTTGCTTAATAATTACCTTATTTTCATGATTTATATATGCTATCTATATAACACTTTTTATAGGATACTTGATAACTCCAAAATCAAAATACGTTGAACCTTGTCCCCGCTTAGTGCGAGTGCACAAGTATTTTATCAATAATTCAAAAAAAACAAGTACATAAGGGTGTCTTTACTCCGTTAACCCTTTTACAATGCAAACATGGATTTATATAGTTTTTACCAATGACCGATAAAAACAACTAATCCTATAACCAACTAACTACGGGAAAACAACCCGTAAAGTAATTCTAATTAATAAATATAAAACATTAAAACTACCTAATAATTAAACTAAGTTTATTTTTACGGGGGTGTCTTTACTAAAAGATGCATGCCCCATTTACAATAATTATTTATTACCTACCAAAAATATAACCTAACATTAAGACTTTGGAACAAGTCCTAACAAACCCCCCTATGATCCAAAGTCAGGTCTTTGGACACATACCAAGCATTTTTTTGAATTTTTCAAAATTGATTATGTCAAGGGGTTTTGTGAAGATATCAGCTGTCTGATCGGTAGTTGGGTAATATATTGGATCAAGAGTTTTCTTTGCCACCATAATTCACAGATAATGGTATTTGACATCCATATGTTTTGTTTTGGCATGAAACACTAGATTCTTGGACATCTTGATTGCACTCTGATTATCAATGTATAACTATTTAGGAGTAAACTGAGAAACCTGAAGATCTTCAAGAATACGATGAAGGTAAACAATTTCTCTAGAAGCATCCCATGCTGCAATATACTCTGATTCTACTGATGAATTTGCCACTATATCATGCTTATTACAACACCAAGCAATGGCAGCTGAACCCATATGCATAATGTATTCTATGGTTGACACTCTGTCATCCACACATCTACCAAAATCTGCATCACAATATCCAAAAAGTTTGAAGTTCTTGTTGCAGGGGTATTCAAGGCCATATGTTTTCATTCCCTAAAGGTAATGAATTACTCATTTTGCTGCATGCTAATGAATTCCTCTAGTCTCATGCATAAACCTAGACAAAATTCCAATTGAAAATGAAATATCGGGCCTGGTAGTCATCAAGTATATCAAACCTCCCACCAATTGTCTATATGTGGTGCCATCAGAAAAGGCACTGCTATCATCCTTAGACAATTTTAGGTTACTTTCCATGGGAGTGAGGGCAGGTTTGCAATCACTCATGCCAAACCTCTCTAATAACTCAAAAATATACTTAGTTTGTGAAATGAAAATACTATGCTCTTTTTGAGTTACCTCTATGCCTAGATAGTAGTGAAGAAGTCCAAGATCTATCATCTCAAACCCATCTTTTAATTCCTTCTTCACAGACTTGTTATGGTTTTCATCATTACCTGTAATAAACAAGTCATCAACATAGAGAACTAGTATCACCATTTTCTTACCCTGCACTCGAAAATAGAGAATATCATCTAATTCACTATGATGAAAACCAATGGATTTCAAGTATGAATCCATTTTTTCATACCAAGCCCTGGGTGCCTATTTGAGCCCATACAAAGCTTTTGTCAATTTACACACTTTGTGTTCAGCACCCACCTGTTTAAAACCCTAAGGTTGTTTCATATAGACTTCTTATAAATCACCATTTAAAAAAGCACTTTTAACATCTAATTGATGTACTTTCCAACCATTTTGTGCTACTAAGGCAAGTACCATATGAATGGTGTGCCATTTGGCAGTTGGTGCAAATGTTTCCTCATAGTCAATACCTTCTTGTTGCGCATATCCTTTTGCAACAAGTCATGCCTTATGTTTATCAATGGATCCAACTAATTTATACTTAGTCCTCTAAACCCATTTACATCCGATGGGTTTAACATATGGAGGAGGATTAACTAAAACCCATGTATTATTGTTAAGTATGGAATCATACTCACATTTCATTGCCTATTGTCAAACATGTTCAGTAGATGCCTCCTCAAAAGTGGATGGCTTAGTGGAAGAAGTAGTAATAACCATAGCATAGTTCACCTATTTTTGAGAATTCCTGGGCCCTATTAAACCAACTTCATCTGTTGTCAAGTCAAAAAAGGTACTTTGCGACCATTTTGGATACTTAGACAAATTATTCAAATCACGGACTCTAGAATTCTCATTAGGTGCATTATTTTAAGGGGGACTTAGAGAATTTTCAACAATTTCTAAGTCATCAACCTATGAACTTGTAGATTAAGGAGAGGAAAGTGAAGGAATTTGAGTCTCATACCATAACTTTGAAGAGTTATCCCCATTATTCAAACCCTTATCTCTTTTTGTATTTTTCCACTCTAATCTATCAAGTTGATAATCAATCTCTACAATGTTCATAGTCCCAAACTCATCAAATATCATATCTCGACTCACTATGAATTTGCCTGAATCTTATGCAAGCAAACAAAACAACTTTTTATCTTTAGAATAACCAAGAAAGATGCATTTTCAACTTCGTGGTTCCAACTTAGCTTTATGTTTAATAAGAACCAAAGCAAAACAAACAAATCCAAACACTTTCAAGTGTTTAACTTTTGGTTTAAATCCATACCATGCCTCATATGGAGTTTGTCCCAAAAGTGCAACTGTGGGGGACCTGTTTCTCAAATACACTGTAGTACCAATGGCTTCAGCCCAAAACTTATCATCAAGATGTTTATAGTGCAACATGGCATGTGTTGTGCCCTCTAAAGTTCTATTCATCTATTCAGATACTCCATTTTGTTGTGGAGTATAAGCATTACTATATTGTTGATGAATTCTATGTTCTCGACAATAGTCTAAAAATTCATTTGAGGTATACTCACCTCCATTATCTAAATGAAGAGTGGCCAAATGTGAACCTATTTCTTTTTTGACTAAGTGTAAGCAATTAGCAAACTTAGTGAAAACTTCAGATTTATTTTTCATAAAGAATACCCAAGTCATCCTAGAAAAGTCATCGATAAACAAGACAAAGTATCTACACCCACCAATGGATGACTTTTTCATGTCACATACATCACTATGAACTAATTGTAAACAGCTGTTAGCTCTCCAAGATGAATGTTTAGGGAAATTTTCCCAATTTTGTTTTCCCAAAACACATGACTCATAAAGAATACTATCTTCATGAAAAGTGGGCAACCCATTCACCATACCATACCTCTGCAAATCCACTAAAGAGTGGATATTCAAATGTCCATAGCAGAGATGCCATAACCACTATGTAGACATAGTACATGTACCTGTGTCAATAACTGCTGCAAGTTTTATATTGGGAGGAAGCACCTTACAATGCAATCTAACCAAGTTTCCATCTTCATATCTTGTATACATAGTTTTATAATCATCCTTCACTGAATTGACGTAAATGAGCCCATTTTCAAGCACAATTTGATAAACTTTCTTTTGAATAGTTACCAAAGAAAGTAATTGTTTCTTCAATGTTGGAACATACCAAACACCCTCCAAGTATTCTATAGACCCATTAGGAAGAAGAATTCGAATAGAACCAAGTCCTAGTGGTGTATGCATAGACTTATCTGCTAAGGCAACTGGAGAGAGAGAAGCTTCCTTATAAGACCAAAAGAAATCTCTCCTAAATGTCATGTGTTTGGTTGCTCTTGTGTCTAAAACCCATACATCTGTGAGCTCATCTCTAGCCTCATATTCAATATAATCAATGTGCCCCAAAGTAGTGAATGCAAATTCATGGGCAACATTACTAGATTCATTATAGTCATGATTAGCATACTGAGCATAGTTAGTCTTAGTCACTTTTTGTGGCCTCCAAATTTTATCAAAAGGAATCCTACATTGTGAGGCAATGTGACCAAATTTTCCACATTTATGACACTGAATGTCTGATCTACCTCGCCCTCTGCCCCTATATGAATTGTGACCATATCCTCAATCACTTGTTTCATGTGAATGTGATTGATTAGATTATTGATTATTTGAATGACCCCTACATCTATTTTGATATTTGCCTCCTCTTTAACCTCAACCCCCTCTATAACTGTTTCCTCTATTGTTTTGATGCCCAAATGAAGATGAACTAGGCTTTGACTCTAAAACATGGGCTTCTTCAATTTTCTTGGATTTCTTGGGTAGAGAGAGGTCATGTTGGATGAGTAACTCAGCCAACTTATCAAAGGTGATGTCTGTGATCTTGTCAAAGACATGCAACATTTCAACAAAATTCCTATAGGACCCTTGTAGTCCTTTCAAAGTAGCGGTAACTATGAGGTCATCATCTAGTTTGCCAAAACTAGCCTTAGTGTACTCAGTAGTGATATTTTTCAACTTAAACATATATTCTCCCATATCCCCATCTTCATCTAATGACAAAGTAAACAACTGCATATGAATATCTATCTTCTTATGCTTAGGTTTCTTATCATACAAATCTGACAATGTTTTCCATGCAGTGTAACTATGAGGAGAATTTTCAATATGAACATACGTATCATGAGTACAACAACATTTAATGAGAGCTAAGGCCTTAGAATCATTCAAATTGAAAATATCTAATTTAGCCTGCTCTATTGGCAATGTGGGATTTTCATTCTTAACAATATCCCATAACTCATTAAACACTAGTGAAGCCTCCATCAATCGTTTCCAATCTAAATAATTGGAAATTGTTAATCTATCACCATTTGAAAGAAAATTCTAAATTTTCAGCATTTTGAAATGAAAGCAAGTGCAATACAGAAACATGCAAAAAAATGTAAAAGAAATGAAACAAATATCACACTCATTGCACAAAACACTGCTTCTATGGGGTTTTGCACTTAACCTCTACGTAGAGTGTAAAATAAAAATAAGTATTTTTTATGGGTTTTGCACTTAACCACACCAAAAATCAATGATTACACCCTTATTTTTCCAAATTACAACCTTATTCCACCAATTACACCCTTATCTCACCACAACAATATAAAAGACATATGATTAAATTTCACCCCTTTTTTGAAAAATTAAATAACACAATATAATAAGTATGTGTTTTACAATATTCTGATTTAAAAAAAGGAATATTTCTTTTTCAAAAAAAGCATATTCCAATGCAAAAATAACTTTCTCCAAAAAGAAGGGATTTGAACCCTTGACCTCCTCCTTTGCAAGCTTCTAACAAAATAAGCTGAACCAATTGCTCTAAGAGCATTTGCAAAACACTACATTCAGAAATTTCTACTTATTCCAGATTTTGTGTATGAGGGAAAATTTAAAAAAATTACATATGAGTAAATAAATTCAAATTTTTTCCTTTTTACAACCTTTTCAAGTAAGCTTCCTCCCGTGGGACCCAGTCACAACAAATTTATGAAAATCAAACTCTAGAAATATCAAAAAAAAAATTGAGTTTTATTCCAATGCCATGTTTGCCTGGGATGTCATGGCTACTATTGGAGAATTATTTTTTCACCTGTTCTCTCACCTACATGTCGTATAAATCCATACAGGTTGAATATAAAGGATTTTTATTGAGCTTTTATAGATTTTTAAGGTATGTTTTGCAGGGATTGGATTCAAAATGAAGCCTGGGTGTTGGAAGGCCATACAACAGGCCGTACAAGTGCAAAAAAAATCTAGATTTTCAATTTGAATGCAAACACAGGGGTTTAATACCATTTGTAGATGTTTTAGCTATTAAGAGGCCTGAGAATGAATGGAAATACGAAAGGCAGCCATGAATAAACATTACAGAGGTTTTTCTCAAATAATAAGGCCATACAAATCTAGTTTTGGTCCCAAAAAAATGAATTTAATAACATTAAATGCTAAAAATTCATTTTTTATGCCAAATGAGGAGGTTTAACACAGGAAAATGGAGTATGAATGATCAAAAAAGACCAAACTATGGTATATGGAAAATACAAGTTTAAATGTGAATAATATTTGAAAAATTAAAATAATTTAATAATCTTTCAAACATTTAAACCAATAAAAAAATTTCATTTTATATGGCATACCTTATTTCATGCCAAAAGATATCACGTGAATTGATTTTTCACCTTGCTTCTTTGAATTCACCAAGCTTCCAAAATAACCATGCTCTGATACCACTGATAACTCCAGAATTAAAATAGGTTAAACCTTGTCCCCACTTAGTGTGAGTGCACAATTATTTTATTAATAATTCAAAAAAAAACAAGTACATAAGGGTACCTTTACTCCATTAACCCTTTTACAATTCAAACATGGATTTATAGAGTTTTTACTAATGACCGATAAAGAAAAACTAATCCTATAACCAAATAAATACGAGAAAACAACCCATAAATTAATTATAATTAATAAATATAAAACATTAAAACTACCTAATAATTAAACTAAGTTTATTTTTATGGGGGTGTCTTTACTAAAAGATGCATGCCCCATTTACAATAATTATTTATTACCTACCAAAAATCTAACCTAATGTTAAGACTTTGGAACAAGTCCTAACAATACTTACATGGGTCTCACCCTCTGAAACAATTCTCTCTTTTCACAAACCTTAGTCCTTTTTGGTCTTTTAGTTTCAATTTTTTTCATGAGTTTCATTGTAAAACTATGGATAGGACTTGATCTTCCTCATGATGTAATATTATCCTTTTTTTCTTCATAATTTTTACACAAGGCTATGGATAAGACTTAGTTGTTCTAATAAATACCATATTTTTATTATCCTATTTATTTTTCCAATAATTTTTGGCACCCTCATGAGTTTCTCATTTACGATTTTTAGTGTAAGACCATGAATAGGACCTGACCTTCCTCATAAAATCACCATCTTTTCATTCCTTGTCTAGAATGTGTTTTCAAATGGTTATAAGTTTTTGATCTTTCTTCTCATCTTTATATTTTGTTTCTTTTGATAGATGAATTTCACACAATAATCTATACTATCATGTTTTCCTACATTTCCCTCATTATTATGCTAAAGAATCACATTTTTATTTCATTATATTCCTTTTTTGCTCTTTGTCACAATTTATTGTGGTTTGAAATAATTTAAATTATTTCATGTTTCATTCTTCTTGATTTCCTTTTGGTTCACTCTACATTACATAAAACAAGGTCAAATTCAAGATACTAATTTTATTTCACTTAGTTTAATGAGACTCTTAGACACCATGCTCTCTAAGTTCTCTTTATTAGAAACCAAGTCCCAATTATACAAATGAAAGTCATCTTTAGGACCCATGTATAGTACTAATTATCTCGGCTTTCTTATGTTTATTTTTTTTTTCTCTTTAGTTTTATATTATTGGGTTTGTTGAAATCAATCTTTGTACCGTTCACTATCAAAAATACAAACATATTACACAACCATCCAGCTATAAAGGTAAGTCAAGGTATGCATACATTTACTTTTCCAATTATTTCCATTTCTATAATTTAATTTTAGTTATTTTTTCTTTAAAACATTGCAACATTTTTTTAGCCTCAATGTGGTGTGTTGTTATGTTCTTTTATCAAAACTGCATCCCCTATTTCACTTGAATGACATGTGATGAGCTTTGATTGGGGCATATGTATACATGTAATATTTTCAAAATTTTATAAAATAATGATGCTTTCTATCTTGTAAGAACCCATCAAGTCACAATCTTTCGAAGTGCATTCCCTAAGGAGTGCATCTAGAAAATTGTGGGTAGACCATTTGTTCTTCATAATATTCTTGTCCCTTTTTCCACTTGTTATCTAAAAACATGTCTCATAAAAATCATTCCCCTAAGCATTGCCTCCCATTTTACACACTCATCTAGTCATTTACCACCTTTATTAGCCCTTTCCCTAACCTAAACCCATTTTTGACAATTTTAATGACTATGTCAACCACACTGACCTTGTATCCTTATTGACAAAACTTATTAGGGGATAATTGGCCCATGACCGACCTAGTCTATGACTTAGTTTTTTAATTAATTATGATACTGGGTCAATCAAGTTGACCTTGTCAGCTAAAATTTTTGGAAGGGTTTAGGGTTAGATATACTTATATAAACACATCCATTTCACCATTATTAGAGATTAGGCAAGAGATATTATTAATTTATTATTATTTAAAATATACTCTTCCACCATTTTATTTGAGGAGTCTTAGCTTAGGGTTTTTTACTTAAAGAATAATCTAGTCTTATGAATAAGTCTTGGATGATTTAGCCTTTCTTAGTGATCCTTATAAACCATAACAACAACTTGTGAAGCACATTTGACCTAGGTAGGTATTGAGTCTTGACAAGTTCATTTTTTAGGTACGTATATCTAACTTTGATCCTCTCTTTAGTAGATAGAAGTAACATAAGTAATGGCTTTTGAATAATATTCTCTCTATGTATTAGGGTCCTACCTATACATATCTTAATTAGGATTATATTATGCATGTCTAATTTTATGTTTACTAACCCCCATATTACTCCACTAGATCTAGTGAGAACTAGATTAGATTTTGATTTAATTGTTATTAGTTTAGTGAATATGACAACATAGGACCTAGTCAAGCTTATTGCATAGTTTTGCTTGATTTGTGGCTTTGGAACCCTCCCTATTAATATTATTATGGTAATAGGTCCCTTAATTAGGTCTAGATGATCCATATTGGTCATGACCTTGATTATTTAATGTATCCCTAATTGGAAGTGTAAATAGGATCTATATTCTTTGAGTTTGAATAGATTTATAGATATCTTACATTTCACATTGCATACACTCTCTAAGGACTTCAAAAAGTAGAATGGAATACTAATTTTATGACCATGAAAATGGTTTAGAAATATAAAATTATTCATGAATATTAAGCTAAAATTACCATCAATATTAAGGCATTCCATTAATTAAATATATATCTTGAGCCACCATCAAGGGAGATTTTGTCTTGGAAATCTGTTCTTATCAATCTTTAAGATAACATTAGTTTAGAAGAATTTCTACATGAGTAATATCTTCTTGGTTTTATTATTTAAATATTTAACTCCCTTGTAACTCATAATAGTGGCATCACTAATATGATCTTACATGATGATAATCTTTATACCAGGCATTCAAACTATGCATTTATTCGAAGATGTGATAAAGTCATTTACCATCTGTGCATCATGCCTAATCATTTAGTATATTTATTCAATTAAGCAAACTTTTTGAGCTTCATACATAACCTTGCCTTTCCTTGAACCCATACATATGATAATGGATCTAACTTATCTCTATCATCTCCCATATTATTAAAAAACTTTCTCCCAAAATATTTAATAGAGTTATAAATATTCATTGTCCTCAGAGATAAAAAATGATAGAAATTAACTTTTATGGAAACAATTTAACTTGGGAATTTCATGTGATAATTGTAATGATATAGGATATAGGGGTTAAATATTGTGAAAATTTAAAGTTGAGAATCCCATGTGTGTTTGGACTTGATGGAAATTATGACATTCTATTTGAATCATTATAAATTACCTCTAATAAATGAACATGTACGTTAGTGGTCCCTTACCATGTGACTCAAAATGGGGATCCAAACCCTATATTTTAAAGTATATCTATAGTTTTATTACCCTCCCTTTAAATATGCCCAATGGACATGTTTCTAAAGAGTAGCATAAGTCATTTGGTATTATATATAATGTGCTTAATTATACGTGATGGAGTAACCTTGTTGGATAAGGCATTACATTTTTTGAGTGCATCACTCTTGATGGTAAGCATGATGACATTGGAGAATGAATCATATTGAATACCCCATAAAATATACTTAACTTTATCCACTTGATTAGTTTGAACCCATAGGTGTATCATGTAGGCTACCACAACCATCCCTTCAATATATATGATGAATCCCCCACCTTAAGCCATTCTTATGTTGAATTTTGAGTCCCCACAAAATTTAAACTTCATCCATTTTAGAGGGGGGCATGACCATCTAGTTAGGCTCTTTTTTCATTTAGATTACAATCAATGAGGCTTGACAAAGGTGTTAATTATGAAGGATAGATACCTCAATATAAGAACCTGGGACCTTGTCTTTGGGAGGGAAGACACTAATTCTCCATAATTATGGAGCATAAATGAAGGAAGATGGACTTGATATTACTCATTTCATTGGAAACATGAAATCATTTATATCCTTCCAAATTTCATAGAAAAATGAATAAAGGGAATATACCATAAGAAGAATAGAGAGGGTAAGATCTAGGGTGGCTTTCATTATATTATGAGATCCTAGATAGATCTAGGGTAGACCCAAAAAAATTTAAACTTATGAAGAAACAAATACGAAACCATAGAGCCAAAAGGATAGGTTAAGATGAGGTGGTAAACTGATTCTTCATAAGATTTATAGAGGGCACACCTATTTCAAATTACCATGGCACGTCTATCCAAGTTATCGGTCATGAGGATTCTATATTGAGCTACCAATGAAAACAATATGTTGACCTTAATAGTGAGGTGTTTCACCCATATCGATCACCAATACTCCCCTTCCTCCTCAAGGTCTAATGAGACCAAGTAAATAAATTTTAATGAGAATACCCCACTATCTTCAAAAGGCCATAGTAAGATTTCATCCTTGGTATAGAGAGGAATATGAATTTTTTATAGTTTATGATTGCACTCATGTAAGGATTAGGAAACTTACACATTATAAAAATATAAAATGAGATATTTATAATGTTGAATGATATCCATGCAAGACCAGTAATATTTGAATTTAACCCATGAAGAGGCTTTAAATTCAAGGCTTAGATTAATTCATAGATCCTAGGAAGAGAGAGGCATCTATGAGAACCATGGGTCATCCTAAAATTTAAATGTTTCCCCATTATCTAACTACCACCTATAAAAATTTTGTATGATATTTATAAAACTATAAATGGTTTTCTAAAAATTTGATCCATCTTTCAACCCTTCCTCCCATAGGAAGTTATCCTCATTTCCACCTTCCAATTAATTATCCTTGATGATACGAGTCCACAACTTATCTTCTTTTATAACTATCCATCCTAATTATGTGATGAGAACCCTGTTCATCTACTTTACACTCTAAAGTCTTAGCCCTTCACTTATTTTAGAAAGACATGCCTTATCTAAGGGGACCAGGGAAATATGAAACTTTAGTCATATCCTCTCTAGAATAAGTTAGGTTGAATTTATTTTACTTTATCTACTAATTTTCTAGGGATATGGAAAAGAGAATGGAGTATACCGATATACTTTAGATGTATTTTGAGTAATTGGAGCTTACCGGCCTAGGATAGAAGATGGCCTTTCCATCAAGAAAGTTCCTTTTGTATTTTATCCATGATGGGGTTCTAGAATTCTAAAACATTCTACCTACAAAGAGTGGAATCCCTAGATGAGTGGAAGTTAGTTTTTTGATATCATACCCAAGTATAGTGGCTTTCTTCTTATGTATTCCAACATGAGTGTTAAGGAAGAAGATCATGATTTCACTTAAGTTGATACATTGGCTAGATATTTTCTCATAATCTAAGATAATTATTTTGTGGGTCTTGGTTTCAGCAATAGAGACCTCATCGAGGAGGAAGGTGTCATCTATGAACTGATCATGTATGACAAGGATGGTGTTTTGGTCCACATTAATACCACTAATTATGCCCTATACACATGCAACCTTCATTCTTCTTCCCATAATTTTAGAAAGGATGATAAATAGGTAAGGGGATTGGGGATCCCCTTATATCAAACCTCTACTAGGGAAAAAATAACATTTAAGGATGCCATTAATTAAGATGGTGTACTTGGTAGTAGATATACAACTAAAAATGAGTTCATAGAAGGGGGAATTAAATCCAAACCTTTCAATAGCTCTATCTAAATACCACCATGAAAATATATCATATGATTTATTCATGTCTAATTTTATAGACATACCTTATTTAAAGGAGTTTGAAATAGAGTACATGGCCTTAGGGATGTTTATTATTCCATCAATAATTTGTCATCTAGAGACAAAGGCTCCTTGATATTCTACTATGATTCTTTCCAAGAGGGGTTTTATCTTTTTAAATAGAGTTAACGAACATATATTATAGGTAGTAGTGCACATGTTAATTGGTATGAAATCTTTTAGCTATGTATATTTAGGGGTTTTAGGGATGATAAACAAAAATGTATTATTTACTTTCTTCAAGATAGTGTTAGATCTAAAAAATTGACTCACTATAGCCTTCACTTCTATGTGTGTGATATCCTAGAATTTATGAAAAAAAGGGTGGAAGTTATCCATCCTAGGAGATTTACTTTCATCCATGGAAAATATCATCGATTTGACCTCTTCAAAAGAGTGTGGCTTGAGGATGTTTATGTTCTCATATTGATTAATCATCTTAGGGAGATTTTGAAGAAGTTTTTCTTCTAGTTTAAAATTTAAATATCCATTTTATTTAAAAAATTTCTTAAAATAGAGTATAATATACTCATTTATATAATTTATGTCCTTGAATTTCATTTCATCCTCAAGAAGCAATTTAGAGATCACATTTCATTTTCTATTTCTAGAGGTGTAGTGGTGAAATAATTTGGTATTTATATCACCCTCCTTAATATATAGGCACCTAAACTTTTATTATTAGAATTTTTATTCTTTGGCTTTGAGATTGTGATACCTACACATAAGGTCTTTTTTTAATGAGATCTATTGTTCATTTGTTTCATGGATAGAAGAGTTTTCTTCCAATTTTTATAAATCCTATTCTATAGACTTCTTTTGGGTGAATATGTTTCTAAACACCTCCTTGTTCCATATTTTAATTTTCTTTCCAAATGATTGAGTTTTTTTTACCAAAATAAACATATCCATCCCTAAAAATGGTTATTTACACCATGACTATATGGAATCAGAGAGATCAAGGGGATGTATCCACATACTTTTGAATGTCAAAGGAATTTTATTATGGTTTTAAACCTTATCTCCTTAAAATTTAATAGGTTTATGATCTGATCCAATCTTATGAATAGAATACAGTGAAACAGTGTAGTGTAATTCCAAATTAAGAGAAACTAAAAAAATGTCTAGTCTTACCTAGATTAGATCCTTCCCAATTCTCTTATTTTTTATAGTTGATACTTCTAAATTTATTTCTATTTATAAATTTTCACAAGGTTTATTTTTAGACTTGATACTTTTTTGATAAATATTCATTTTATTTTATTTTTGTAGTATAATATCATTTCAATTTATGACTATATTAATTTACATTTTTAATTACTTAAATTTATGGCTATTTTGGTTGATTTTCATCAGTTTGATATGTCTTATTTTTAAAATTAACATGGAAATGTGTAAATGTAAAATAATGTATTAAATGATGTAAGCTTAGGCATAATCATGTTTTAATTACATGTTAACAATTTTAAAGGATATCCTACCTTATTTTAAAATTAAGTATGGGCCCCTATCCTTTAAAAACAAAGTACCCTTTAATTAAAAATTTTATTCTCTCCATTTAATATTTTTATTTTGGTTTAAAAGATAAATCCCTATAAATGATAAGTTATTGAAAACTAATTTAAATTATAGAATACACATAACTCAAATGTACGATATAGTAATTTTTTTTTTTTTTTTTTAAAAAGTTATAGTTAGTAAATTGATGAACATATATGAAAACCTATCTCAAATTGAACTTGTGTTAACTATTTAGGTTGACCATTGATAAGAATTGACTTTAATGATTCTTAAATTCTGTCAAAGTCAAAATTAGAATTTCAAACCACGTTGGGGCAAGTCTACACTAGGAAGATAATACTACAATACAATTATATCTATTGACTATAACCAAATCCTTTTTAACTCTGTGATTTATTTTTTATTTACAAGCACCAGTAGATGTTTGAGAGGGTTTACTGATTGTCTACATGTACTGATTTGACATATAGAAAACCTAATAATAAAAACTCTAGATCCTAAAAAATAAACTTAATGGAGATAAAAATACAAATTATAGAATTCAAAAAGTGCAATAGACAGAAAATCTTATGAAAACTCCACATAATCTGAGTGTTACCTGAATATCCCAAAATGGTCTTAATTAAATGCATTTCTCTCTTTAGAGTGAGTGTGTGAATATTAATACTTTTTATATGAATGCAATTGACATATTAAATTAAATTTTTGAAAATTAGTTCCCTTGACAGAAAACAAAATGAATTCAGACTTGGCCTATGAATTTTAGAAAATACTAGAATTTATTTTGTAAATAATAGTGTTATTTCGCTCACTATGCAATAGAATTAACAAGTGGTTGATAGATGGAGTTTTTGTGGCGTTGGTATATATATATATATATATATATATATATATATATATATATATATATATATATATATATATATATATATATATATATATATATATATATATATATATATATATATATATATATATATATATAATTGGAATGTTTTGTTCAACCAACCTTACTAAAATCATGGGAGAGTTAACATAAAATGTCTCAAATTTGGAAAGTTACCATTGGAATGTGGAGAATAAAGCCTCACTATAACCATGTCTATTGAGTGTAGTCTTATCATAGAATTACATAGACTACTAAAATCTAGATGAAAAGAGTTTATAAATATAATAAAGATGTGTAGATAATGTTTTTAGTATTTTTAAGGTAGTTAGTGGAATATTTAAGACTTTCATAGAGATTACAAGTTAAATAAATGGAGAATAGGCCAAACATGGTATGAATATCAAGAACTTAATGACTAAATTTGAGTGTCTAAATTTTCACCCTATATGAAACAAATTCCCAAAATTATCTTTCATAATAGATTTAGACTCAGATAATTTAAATCAACTAAAATAATTAGATACTTAGCTATATAGGGGCATGACAAATTGGATCCACTAAACATAGCTAGATTATCACTTATCACACAACATTAATGGTGAGAGTTTTAAAGCCTTTAGGAAGTAAATACAATGAAATAAACCTAACTAAGTATATTGATAATAATTGAATTAATCTAATTACCAAGGCTTGAAACACACTTAAGGGGGATGGTTAAAATAATAATGAAATAAGTAATGATCCATGGTAAGAAATATGGAGTAAAATGTTATCTAGGGTGGAAAATGGAAAGTTTGAATAACCCTATAGCCACACTGAGTTCAATTATAGAGGAAATTGAAATGAGTTAAGCATTCAAATATATTCCTGATGAAATATTTATCTACTAAAGTAAATAAATAAAGTTAGTAATGCCTACCTTGAATAGAACATGTTGAGCACAAATCTCTCCCTTGGCCAATGGTTCTTTTTAAGAGGATTTTATGGTTGTAAGGATCACAATAGTTAAAATCATATCTAGGCTAAAAATATCTTTTATATTTACATCCAAGACTCTATAGGACAAGTTATTTCCCTTCAAGACAACATTTAGGCAGTAACTTCTCCAAATTGTATATTAAAGTAGAATGACATGAAATACTAGTGTGAAAATGAATCTTCCTCCTATTGGATTGAAATAAGACTTGTATTTATAAATGTGAGTTAAACCTAAACCATTCCATAAATATATGTGATAATATTGACCCACCTCAACATAGTTATAAAGATATTATTTACTCTTAAAGTAGGTTGGCATGGGCTAACCTAGTTTCAAAGCATGCACAATGACTTTCAGAACTATGTCAACCTAGGACAACCTAGTTTGATTTTTACTAAGTAGAAACACTATGTTGACTATGCTTGATAGAGGTGGGAAAATATGTCTTAACTTCATTACAAGATATTTATGAGTAATATTTCTTAGGAAATAAATTAAGTATATTTTTTTAATAGATATATACGTGATATATTTAGACAATAATATTGTGAAGCACCAATGGTCTATCCACCCCTTTCTTGATGCACCTTATAAGGCACACACTTAGAGAGATTAAACCTCGATAGGTTGATATAAAATAGAAATCATCAGTAAATGATAAATTTTTATCAATATTATGTGCATACATGTAACCCATTCAAATCTCATCACAAGTCACCATGGTGTAACATCGGATGGTGCTTTGAGAAAGAACATAAAAATAGTAGAAATTAAAAAATTAATGAAAGTAAAGAAGTGAAATAAATAAAAGTATCATATACATACCTTGACTTACATTTGTATTTGAATGGTTTCATGTTATATTCATAGTTTTGATCATGGAGGGTGAACTAAACTATGTTGTACAAACCCTAGAAGCAGAAGACTAGAGAGAGAGACAAATAATCACAAGAAAATGAAAGAAAAATGAAAAAAATTATGATAATTTTATATAATTAAAAATTTTGTTAAGCCATTATGATAAAGGCTAGGTTTTAAACAAAATGTGTAATTTAAATGATGGAAAGGAGGGAAAATTAGGAAACAAGAAAGACAAAGCTACTAAATTACAAAAAGATCTAGACATATACCCAAATTAAGAATGGTAGTAATCTAGATCGAATAAAGGAATCATGAAACATAATAATGTAATCAACATCCATGAAAGTGAATTAATAATCGATAATCAAATAAATATGGAAAAACTAGAAATGTAAACAACATCAGTGAAAGAGAAGTAACAATCCATAGTTAATCAACCATGGAAAAATAGGTTCTAATTAAATAAAGTAGACAAAATATTCTACAAAAAGGTGAAAAATAAAAGTCAAGGTCCCAAACATAACTAAGAGAGATCCCAGAAAGATAAGGCAATGACCAAAAATCATATCAAAAAATAATCAATAATACAACATGTATTCTAATGATAGATAAACTAAAACTATTTTATTTTAGTCATGTTGAAAATAGATGGATAATCAGAAGTCAATAAATTTGGAAAAATATTTATATATAAGCATACCTATCAAGTGGGAATTAAAAGGTTGGTATAAGAAGTATGACATCAAGGTAACAACCTAATATTTACTAGAGATAAGACACTCTTATCAAACTAGTGAAATTAAGAACCTTTTTACATCAATGTTATTTACAGAACTCTACTAAACCACACAAATGTGGGATAAGTAGTTAAGTATAAGTATCATCCCATGGAGGTTGTTATACATGAAAATTCAAATGGACCTACCTTCCCACAATGTGTTTGATATTATTTAGGACCCCTTGTAGATTTATTGGTCTATTATGAATATTGGTTACTGTTGGCCAATTTTGGCCTACTTATGGAAATTTGCCTAGATGGATCAGTTTCTAGAGTTATTGGTATGGAGTGATAAACTAAGTAGAGTTCTAGATGGAATGAGTGGTACAAATATCTCATATTGTTTACAAAGATTTTAAAACATTTTAAACAAGCTTAAAGTGAAATTTTTTGATCTTTGGGAAGCAAGTCTTGAAATAGGTCTAGAGTTTCAAGGAAGAGATGCAATAGGTTCTCATGGTGATCATGACCTTTATGGACATAAAATAGGTTTCAAAATTCTTATAAACTCATTTTGAGCCTTGAAAGTTCTTTCACAAGCATAGAAGATCTAGACTGTCATCCACACACCATGCAAAAATAGATAGATCAACATAATTGTGCATTTAATAAATGCACTTGGGAAATATTATTATGAAAAAATAAAACATAGACATTATTATTTAAATTATAAGATCATACTCTAAAAATTTATTATCTTGATGTCTTTTCTATCTCAAGATATAAAGCTTCAAAGTTAGACTTTAAACGTAAAGCATGCACTAGGATGTCATGTTTAAGATTCATGAACTATCCATTTGAATTAAAATGTTCCAAGATCAATGGTCATAATTTGATTGGATAAAATATAATGGTGAGTAATATTTTCATAGATGTTAGTAGGTCCCAAAGATAAAATTTTATGCATTTGGTCATAGATTCCAAATCAACGTTGAGCATCAAGTTAAAAAGTCAAAGTATTTCCAAGGTGAAAATGTGAATGCAAAGAGGTAAGATCTTAAGACTTTAAATCAAATATAATGTTTATAAGAAATTAGATAGATGTCAATGGGCCCAAGTAGATCAATGGTGTGTGATCAATCATACAAGCAGATCTAACAATGAGAGATGGGTCAAAAAGTTAATGAACCTCAAAGACAAATACATAGGTGATAAGTGTCTCAACTATGTTAAATTCTAAAAATATATATGGCTCATGTCCATTCATACAGAGGAAGATAAATGGTACAAATAGTCAGTATCCAATAGTGTTGATCTAATGTGGATCAAGATCAATGTTCAGTATAAAAAGTCAAAGGTAATGGGTCCAGGAAGATCAATGATGTTCATTAAATCATGAGGAAGCATATCGATGGCTAGTATTAAAATTTGAAGATATTGGGTCCAAGAAGATTAAGTATGCTCATTCAATGACAAGGAAGTAGATTGATAATCAATATTAAAGGTTGAAAGACAAGAGATTTCAAGTGGAGAAAAATTATGACCTAGGTCAAAATAGAAGTAAGTCCTACAAGGATCATCCTATCACCATTAGAGATAAATTAAATACCATTAAAATGACACATTAATATATTCAACATGATAAATGATGAATTTCTAATGTCATTAAAGCTCAATATGAACCTTTGGTTTGAAGATTTGTAACATACAGGGTTCATCTTCTAGGGTCACAATATTATTATGTGATTATGTTCATTATTATTTAAATAAGACCTATGTATATGGTGAGTTCTTAGTTTTTATAAATCCTTAGATGTAGGATAGGTTTATTTAAGCCTAATCAAGATTTTAAAAAATTAAGCTATATAGTCTATAGGTCTTCATCAATATAAAAGTTATAAGAAAACTAAAAAAGGAGATTGGTTTTCCATCTATAGAAGAGAATTATGCTTAGATATTGAAGTAGGGGTAGATATATCATTATGGAGAAGTGTCTCATCTTTAGATAAATATATTACTCTAAAATAAGCCTCTAAGAGCAAACTTGGCCATGGATCTGTCAAGTACATGGATATAAGAACCTTGCCCTTATAATGAAGCAAGTAGAGATGGCATAGAGTCCCAAGATAGATATCTGGTTATTGGGGAAAGTAGTTATATCATTTAATATATTTTTAGGGTGCATAAGTAATTTCCTTCATAATCAAGATCATGACTCACCACCTCTGGCAACTATTATCTTTTAGTGCATTTTTCTCAGCCAATGAGACGATTTAGGGGCTATTGGGATAAATAAAAAGTTAACTTGTAAATAGAGAACTGGTGTTAACTTGATCAAAAATATGGTAGCTCAATTAATGATTTATATACTCATGCTCCCTCTACTCTCTCGTTTTATTGTATATTAACCATTATTTCCATATTTCAATATATCTCCAAAATTTTAGATGAATAAACTCTCTCACTTTTGATAGGATTTCTCTCTCAATTTTAGAAGAGTAGAGACTCTCATTTTGATAAGGATAAACCCTATCAAAAATTGTATGAAATACCTCTTGAAGCCAATAAATAATTTAGTTTCATATCTCTTGCTTTTGAATTGTGTTTATTAATCTTGTGTGTGATGGCATTGTGAAGGAAAATCTCCCATGCCCATTGTCCATGTTTCATTATTACTTTAGGGTGTTTTCTCATTAGTTATAGGTCTGCATTTATGTTCTTTGTACCATTTATGTAAGATATAAATAAGTCTTATAACTCTTATTTATTTTCATCCATTGCTTACTAAACCTAGTGTATGAAATACTTATTTAACTATCTAGGTTTTGAGATTGTGTGAGCTAGTATTGTCTTATGCTTCTTTAGTGTATGTTTCATGCTTGTGTGAGTTATCACTTAATTTGGTACATCACCTTGTTAGATTTATTAGGATCCATATGCCCCATTTCTATCACTTTTCATAGTGTAACATTAGTTTAAGTGATCCATCAAGAGGAAGCTATCCTTCTCTGAAGTTCAAACCCTACCATTAGTGATCCATAGCCTAGGGTTATTCCAATAGTGGAAATCAATTGGAGGGTGCCTAAATAACTCCCCCCAAAGGGTGTAGATTGATTATAGAAGAGGTTTTGGTATGCCTGATGGGACATAGTTCAAATAAGATTGGTCAAAGTTTGATGTTGTTATAATTAGCTTTTAGTAGTTATAGCTTCTAAGCAATAACATTTGGTGACTCCAAAATAACATCCAACATTCCAGTAGTAGAACAATGACTTCATCTCATTCCAAATGTGACAAAAAGGTTAGATTCATGAGGTATTTCCTTTGAATTTTTTGAATTACCTTTAAATTTATTCAAATTTTTAAGGTTTACCAATACACACCTATATAAAGTCAAATTTGCTCCTAGGTCATTTTCAAGGCCTACCCTTGCATTAAGATCTTTATTATACCATTTCATAGCCATGGTAGTATGTAGATTTATTGTGGATTTTGATGGACAAAGTCATCTGGCTCTCCCTTAATATGATATTATTCTAGCATAATTTCTTAAAAGTGTCCCTTATTTTATTAGAGACCAAGATACAACCCCTTCTGAACACCTCATGGATATAGCCAACTTCTACAACATTCATGATATTAATGATGAAAATGTGGAAATTAAGTTATTATCCATCTCTTTCAAAGGTAAATACTTGGATTGGTATAAAATCCTAATTAATAATTCCATTTCCACATGGTACCTATTAAGAGAGGCTTTGTGTAAAATATTTGAGGACAAAATTGACCATTTGTCACTCGTAGAGTAGTTGACCACAATAAAAGAGCCCCTCATGAGGTCATGCAAGACTTCAATATAAGGTTAAAAATTTTGCCTATTATGGGTAGGTATCTATTAGGCCTACCACTAACTTTGGCCTTCCTATACTATTTGAAGGCCCTTAATAGTGACATTGCAGTAATGATCTAGTCTATGGGAGGAAACACATTGCAAAATGCATATGAGGTGGCAATTAAAATATAAAATAATTGAATCCAAAATGGAAAGATAACACCTAAACCACCAATTCCTTTATTACCTAAGATCATACCATATCCTATTTATATTCATCTCCTTAATGTCATTCCTCCTATGCCTACAATTTTTTATATACCCTCACCAAAGCAATAAAAGGATTCTACTAGTCAATCTAGTGATATGCAAGAACATAAGAACTTTTAAGATATTAAGAGAATGTTTTAGTCATTGGGAAATGAGCTAATGAATGTTAAGAGGTAGATAGATCTCGATAGGCCTTATCAAGCCTCATATAAACCTTATCATCAATCTTAAAAATCAAATAGGCCACCCTACAAAGGAACTTCTAAGGCCAAGGCCAAGGTAAAAACCAAGGTGAAGGGTAGCCTAATTATAATAGATAAAGAAACTATAACCTAAATTTTACAAGTAATTTTAACATCTTGGTCCCTATTAAATACAATGTTACTCAAGAAGCTAAGGATACCATGCCTTGGAATCAATATTTTGGGTAATCTATTATCCCAAACACTGATTTCACTCAATATTTTAATGATCAATAGTAGTATGCTAATAATTATGTGTATAATTAAGCTCTTATGTCTCAAAATATAGAGGTACCCATGATGACAAAACCAAAAGAGCCTTGACAAAGTCAAGGGATTAGTCAAGGACCAATCCAGTTGGGTGATATAATGGTTAACTATGAGCAAGAAGAGTTTTATGCATTTGATCAACATGCTAGTTCTAGTAGCCATATATCCCAGTGGCAAAAAATATAGGGCTTAAAATAAGGAACATGGATGGTAACCAATAAGTAGTCAAGGAGACTCCTACCATTACTCCTTTAATATCAAATCCAAATGGACCTACTACTATTCCAAAGGTTTTAGTAGATTCAAGGAATAAAATTTAGGGGAATGAATTTATTCCCTAAAACTACTAAATTCAAAGTATAGTTGTGGCTCCTAAAGCACAACCAAAGGCCGGTCATTCACCCATCGACATTGTGGGACAAATAAAAAAGTCCAATGTGAGTGTGCCAATGTGGGATATGATCTCCATGCCTATTCAAGTAGATATCCTTCAATAATTATTATCAAAGATCAAGGATATTGAGAAGGAACCAATCAAATAAAATGTGGTTCTCACTAATGTAGCCAAAGAACCTAGTGAAGGATGACTGGGTAAGTTTGTCAAACCTCCTCCCTTCTACATTTTAGTAATCATTGGTGATTACTTAATGCATATTTTCTTCATAGATAGTGGGGCTAACACCTCATTAATTACAAATTCCATAATATACCAACTTGATCTAAACAATGACCCCTAATCTAAAGGAGTGTTGAAGCTTTAGGGTTTTTCCACCAAGCCATCTAACATAATTAAAGATCTCAACATCACCTTGATTACATATTTTAATGTCTTAGTGGTTCAAGATGTGTTGATCCTAGATGTACCTCCTTATTTTTCCCTATGCCTATCCATGGAATTCACTCCAAATATTAGAGTTTATCTTGTATCAAATTGGTTATACATGGCATTCAGATCAAGATATGGGACTAAAGTGTCCATCAAGGTTGAGCCCATTTCAAAATTCCACATAGAGCCTTATGAGCCAAACATCATAAACCTCAATTTTACCATCCTAAATAAGAATAAACATATGGTTGTTTAAGAAATAAATACTCACCCTAAGGAGATACCAGACATGTTCTTGGATGAACTATGGAATGATAATCATTAGATTGACCCCTTGGAAATAGTTGAAGAAATGGACATGGGTGTCTACTACTTACATGAAGAGAATCAGTCCATGTCATACCTCATTAGACCTAAATAAGATCCTGGTGGCTTGAGGTAATTTTTATTTGATGGTTTAAGGAGTAAACATGGAACAAGTGTAGGTGTAATGCTAGTATCCCCTTCCAATGATAAATATGTCTATACTCACAGGATCTAATTTAGTTGTTCTTAAAATATAGAATAATATGAGGGTCTCATCCATGGCCTTTAATGGGATAATAAGATAGGAATCAAATAATTGCAATCTTATAGAGATAGTGAATTAATAGCGCACTAGGTAAAAGGCCAAAATATCATCAAGAATCCTTTGATGAAGTCTTACAAACATAGAGTATAGGACCTAATTGAGGATTTTGAGGCCTTTATCATCCATGTAATACCAAGGAACCAGAATGGAAATTATAATAGGTTGGTAGATGTGGGAGCTCAATTTTATATCCCAAATGAGTTGAAAAGGACCAAGGTGTATCCACATGTCAAAGTGTTAGTAAGATCATCAGTATTGGAAAATGAAGCTCATTGGTAGGTGTTTGAGAATGGTAAGCAAATTACCTATTTATTATGGTGGAAAGTAAAGTTATCCTCTATAAACTAGGAATATTTTCAACATCAATATAAGGAGTAAATTATTTAGTTGAGTTATAATAAGATTATTAAAGGATTGGTCACCCTTGAAGGTCTCTTCCATGAGGGAGACCATGTGAGAAAAGATAAGGAAGTGATGTCAAAAAGTGAAGAGAACTATGAAAGAGTCCTTTAATTCAAATACAAGATCTTAAAGGTTGGAAAGGTAAGCACTAAATATGAAAGGAATGATTTCATTGAACTTTTTAAGGAACATGCAAACATTTTTACTTAGGAATACAGTGACCTAAGAGGTTTTGATCCCAAGCTGGCCCAACACACTATAGAACTAAAGGATAATGCCAAGCCTATCATGAAAAAGTAAAGGCATATAAACCCTAAAATATAAGAGATTATGAGGAAATAATTGACCAAATTAATTTAATCCAAGATCATCTTTCCCATTAATCACTCCTCATGGGTAGCCAATTTGGTACCTATTAGGAAGAGGAGTGGACAGATCAGATTGTGTGTTAACTTTAGGGATCTAAATAGGTTTTCCTTGAAGGATCACTATCCCTTGCCATCCATAGAGAAATTAATTTAGATAATTTTTGGTTTAGAATGTTTCTCCCTCCTATATGGGTATTCAAGTTACAACCAAGTGATGGTGAGAGAATAATATCAATATCAGATTCCCTTCACCATTAAGTGGGCCACATATGCTTATCAAAATATGCCTTTTGGGTTTTAAAATATAGGGGAAATTTTACAAAGAGCCATGGACATGGATTTACAAGGGTTTCTATATCAGATAATACTAGTTTACCTAGATGACATCACAATTTTCTCCAATAAGGCTAGTGAACACATGAACCATCTAATGTTGATCTTATAAATATTTAGAGAGTATGGTATCTCTTTAAATCCCAATAAATGTGTGTTTTCTATTCATGAAGGAAAAATTTTCTATCACATTATCTCAAAGTAAGGGTTCTACATTGACCTTGACAGAATATGTGTTATCTTAGCACTATCCCTATCTAAGCAAGAAAGGAATCTAGAGATTCCTTGGGAAGATAAACTTTGTGAGAAGGCTTATGCCTAGTTTTGTAAACCTATTCAAACCCATCATGACCATGATAAAGAAGAGACAAGTATTTTATTAGTAAAATAAAGGTAAAGCATCATTTGAGGCCATTAAACAATACATTACCCAAGCACCTTCACTCATGAATATTGATTTATAAAAGGATTTCATGTTGAACACCTTTGCCAATATTGACAACATATCAAATTTGTTGATGCAAAAAGAATGGTGAAGGACTTGAGCAACCATTTACTTTTTTTAGTCAAGGGATCTAATGATATGGAGTGAGTACTCTTTCATAGAAATTATTTTTTTGTAGCTTTGCTAAGCTTGAAAAAATTTAGACCAATGATTTTCAATAACAAGGTTTATCTTATGGTGTCTCATCCTGGATTTAGGTAGTTCCTCTTTAACAAAGCTTTGAAAGAGAAAAGAGTAGGCTAGATTAGCAAAGTCATTAAATATGATGTGGAGATCAAAGTCACCAATATGGTAAGAGGTAAATGCCTATGTGAGAATACAGTAAATGATCTCCAATAATACAAAGAATTTGTTTTGGTGACACAAGATAATTCATAGAAAGATGCATCTCTACCCCACAACAGTTGGCTCTAGATAATGACACATATCTTGATGATAGGAGAATAACCCCAAGGTTTAAATAAAGTAAAAATAAGGTATTTCAAGCT
Organism: Torreya grandis; assembly: GCA_037957365.1. NCBI lineage: Eukaryota > Viridiplantae > Streptophyta > Pinopsida > Cupressales > Taxaceae > Torreya > Torreya grandis. The sequence goes on from JARHVA010004155.1 coordinate 1,682,778, forward strand.
TTATTCCATACCTTATCCATTATTTTATGGTGTTATTTTTAGAAGGGACCTCAATAAATTACTTCATAGGTGTATTGATGACTATCAAGTGACAAAAATCTTGGAGCAATTTCATGATGGATCTATAGGAAGCGATTTTGCTCCAATAATAATAGTAGTAAAGGTAATGAAATCTATTTATTGTTGGCCTAAATTCTTCAAGGATGCCTATGCATGGGCTATGAAATACTAGAAGTGTGATCTATTTATAGTAAAGTAGAGATTAGCAACTCTTGCACTCAACCCAATTAAGGTGGAACAACCCTTCATGCAATGGGTTAGACTTCATAGGGATGATCAATATGACTTAAATTATAGGGAATAAATGGGTACTCAATATAATTAAATAATTCAACATATTGGTGGAAGAAATTACCTTAAAAGAAGCCAATGAGACATTAGTATCAGACTTTTATGACAACATAGTAACTTATTTTGGTGTTCTAACTAATATAATTTTAGATAATGCATTAGCATTTTTTAGTATGAATACAAGTAAATGGGAACTTAAGCAAGGCATCCACTTTATCACATCCTCCAATTACTACCCCAAGGTAATGGGCTAGCAGATTCCATAAATAATAACTTTATAATGATTATCAAGAGGACCATGGAAGAGAATCAAAGAGTGTGGCATACAAAGCTAAAGATAACATTATTGGTTGATAGAGTGAGTCCCAAAGCTACCATTGGAAATTATCCATATGTCTTTGTATATGGAAGGGAAGACAAATTTTGCATTTATCTTAAACTACCTACCTTATAGTTATCCCATTAACTTGAGTTGATGGAGAGTGAGCCTATGAAGGTGAGGATGACAGAGCTTATGGAGCTTGAATAAATCAAAGACCTTGTGATGAAGACATTAGATTCATATTAAGCTTAGGTCAGGAAATCCTTTGATAATAAATCCATATTAAGGGACTTTAAATAATGGGACCTAGTATTTGAATGGGACTAAAATAATGCCAAGCCAAAAAACCACACCAAACTTGTTAACTTATGGAGTGGTCCTTATTTAATCCATATATGCTAATAGCATTATGTTTTTTAGCTTTCCCAGCTAGATGGAAATGTATTACCCATCCCAGTCAATGGCATTAATTTAAATATTTATTATTAGAAGAGTTTTCATCTTCTCTACAATATTGTAACATATTAGAGTAATTTTTCATGATTTCATCTAAGTGCTTTGAGCATAATTCCTTTCAATTGTGTGTTTCCCTTAAAATAAGTGCCTATGGCAAAGCTATTTGTTTTGATCTTTTGTCCCCTTTTACTTCAAGAGGAGGTTTTAAAAAGGGTCAAATTTCTATCAATCTCAAAAAAAATTGAGTTGGGAATAAATATTGAGACTCCATGCCTAATGGATCAGTTCAAGGCTACTAGTCCCTTACATGGCAGGCATGCAACCCCAAGATGTCACCAAAAATGTTGGCTAATTTTGCCCTATATATGGAAATTAGCCTAGATGGATCAGTTTATATAAGTCTTATTATGGAGTGATCAATTGAGTAGAGTTATAGATGGAATGAGTGGTCTAAGGATCTCATATTTATTATATATCTTTTGAAACACTTTAAGCAAGCTTAAAGTGAAATTTGTTGATATTTAGAAAGCAAGTCTTAAAAAAAGTCTAGAATTGTAAGGAAAGAGATGTAGTAGGTTATAATGGTGATCATGACCTTAATGGACATAAATCAGGTTTCAAAGGTCTTTATAAACTCATTTTTATCCTTGAAAGTTCTTATACAAACATAGAAGAGCCAAACTATCATCAACACATCCTGCAGAGAAATGGATAGATCAACTTGATTGTGCATTTTATAAATGCACTTATGAAATCCTCTCAAGAAAAAATACCACATGGACATTATTCTTTAAATTATAATACCATCCTCTACAAATTTCATATCTTTATGTCTTTTCTATCTCAAGATATAAATCTTCAAAGTTAGACTTGTAGAGTGAAACATGCACGGGGATGTCAAGTTTAAGATTTGTAAGCTAGTCATTTGAATTCAAATGTTCCAAGATTAATGGTTAGAGTTTAATCATATCAAATCCAATAGATATTTATATTTTTATATATGTTAATGGGTCCCAAATATCCAATGATGTACATTTGATCATGGATTCTAGATCAATAGTGAGCATCAATTCAAAAATTCAAAAGATCTCCAAGGTAAATACATGGCTAATAAGTGGCAAGATCATTGGAGATTAGTTAACATATAATATAAAGTAATAATTTGATATATTTTTATGGGCCCAAGTAGATCAATGGTGTGTTATCAATCATATAAGTAGATATAATGATGAACAATGGGTTTAAAAGGTAAGTGAATCTCAAAGATAAATGCATGGGTGATAAGTGTCTCAACCACATTAAACTAGTAAAAGATATACATCTTGTGTTAATTACTATATAATAATATTTATGTTGTGTGATAGTCAAGATCCAATGGTTCTAATTCAATATGGATCTAAATCGATTGTTAGTATTAAAAGTTAAGCATAGTGGGTCCAATAAGATCAATGATGCTCATTCAATTGCAAGGAAGCAGATTGATGGTTAGTATTAAAAGTGGAAGATATTTTGTCCAAGTAGAATAATGATGCTCATTAAATCATGAGTAATTATATAGATATTCAATATTAAAGTTTGAAAGGCAAGAGATTATAAGCAAAGAATAATTTCAACCTAGGTCAAAATAGAAACTAGTCTTGCAAAGATCATCATATCACCATTAGAGTTTAGTCAAATACTATTGAAAGGAAATAGTGATATAGCTAGGATGATCAATAATAGAGTTCCAATGCTATTGAATCTCAATATAAACATCTATTTTGAATATTTTTAACATGTAAGGTTCATTTTCTAGGGTCATGGTGTTATTTTGTAGCTATGTTCGGTATTATTTAAAGAAGACCTATATATAGGGTAT